>NDXB01003885.1:176197-229598 GCA_002631895.1 Agapornis roseicollis
ACCCCCCCCCCCCCCCAACCAAGCAAATACCAAAACCACACAAAGCCAGCCCTTCTTCTCTTAAGGCAAGGAGACATTTGAGAGTTAGATACAGTCATTAGCACTGCCAGAAACCTTTTCAGCCTACATGTTACAGCTCTGCATCATTCTAGCCCTCAAACAGATGTAGGTAAGAGGAGAACCAAGAGACTTTTAGGGAAAGATTGATGGTCCCTCATTTAACCCTAGCTTTTTCAAAACTCCGAGGGAGTCCTCATTCCAGATCCTCAAGCTTTTGTTTCATTATTTTCAAAGAGAGAAATTAAAAACTTTCAGACTTTAAAAATTAAAAGGTAAAACCAGTATTTTTAGTAAAACTGGAATGTTTCACCTTAACCTGGTTAAAGATTTTCCAGAGCCTTCTGTGGTTTTTTGTTGGGTGTTTTGGTTTGGTTTTTTTCTTGTTTGTTTGTTTTTAATTTGGTGTCTGCAGTTTATTATGGTTGTTCAGTTGTCAAAAAAATCTTTATTCGGTAGTTCCTGGCTTTTTCATTTGGTTTAAATGGATTGGCAAATACTTGGCTTACCCCACGATTCCTTCATTGTGTTCATTTGAAGGTTGTCTCTTGCTCCTTTTTTAATTTGTCGCTACTGTATATTTTCCTTCTTAACATAATTTTGTTGTTGTTGTTTGCCCTTGCAGGCCTTCTCTTTTGTATTTTACTTGGTTTTGTGTTCAGGGCAGGAAATCTGCTCACTCTTGTGCAGCAGAAAGCTTTGCATTCTTGCAACTGTGGTTTTAAGAAGGGCCACTGTTGGTGCTTGAGTGTACGTACTCTCACATGGAGGCTAAGTACTAGTGAGCAGGGACATAAAAAGGCTTCTTTCACAGCTGCCTTTTCTGAATGCAAGTAGACAGATCTGTGGCCATGCAGCTTTCCTTTGCCCACTTCTGAGATCCTCTCTTCTACATTCTTACATTCTTGCAAATTAGTTTTGCAACTTTTTAATGAGGGGGGTTGAAGAACAATGTTACATGGATGATCTGGAATGTTGAACAGCTGTCTGAGGTTGCTCACTTTCGGTCCCCTGTAGTTGAATTCAGAGTATGCCTGAGTTAGTCTTGGTGTGATGAGTATTCTCCTTCCCCAGTGTCTGAGGAGAAACAAGGAGTTCAGTTGTGATATTTCCTCATCTGCCTTTCCTGTTTTAGTGGAATTGAGGAGTCAGGAGAAGGAGTGGAGGATGAGGGGAAGGATGACTTTTATGCATTGAAACAAACCAGCAATACTTAGTGTTGGAGAAAGGAGCTCCTGGTTTTATAATGTTTGTACAATTTTTTAAAGGCAAGTAAAGGCGGCTCACCTTCCCGATCACAAACTGCCATTCACAGTTTGGTCTTCACTTTTATCTTTCACAAATGATACCTCTCTGCTCTGTGGAATATACAGAATTGACTCCAGATCTTTGATGTTAGTAATTTCTGGAAATGATGCAAACGTAAGATGATGAGAACACAGACTTAGGTGTTAAGGGACGGTAACGCTGCAGTTCTTTGTCATTTTGTTTTGTGGTGTCTTCTGGGGGGGGATGACAGAAAACCAAGCAAACGAGCTGGTGTTTGCTCTTGGGCAGTTTTGTAAGAATTAGCAATAAATCTTTATTTTTTGTGGCTTTAGTGTCTCTTTGGTTCTGTATGAGGCTGCACGCCGAAATCTTGATACATACAGACGCCAGTGAAGAATTACAAGTGTAAAATTTAGGCAAATGAGTTAATGGTAGTTATTACACTGTAGTGGCGGTAGTACAGATGCCTGCTAGCTTTAGGCAATCACTGTAAACATTCTAAATTTTTGTGTGTATTTTGTGGACACAAAAGCAATAGTGGGTTTGGTGGCATTCTGAGGCCGTAATTTTGTAACTGTGCCCTTAAGTGGTTGGGTACTGACCTCCTGTGAAGAGCAGTGAACTCAGACAGTTACATTGAAATCTGTGCGTTGTAAAACGGTGACCCTGTAAATACTCATGAGCTTGAGACTCTCTCTTATTCCATTGAAAGTAGGTACAGCTGCCGCACGGAAAGAAATAATCAGAAACAAAATTCGTGCAATTGGCAAGATGGCAAGAGTCTTCTCTGTTCTCAGGTACTTTCTGCATTCCAAATCCCCCTCTTACATATATTAGGGAAACATCTCTGCTCTGGGGTAATAGATGCCAAATGTTTTTTCAGGGAAATTGGCTGTGCATCAGAGTCTTGTTAGGCTCATTGATGCACCACATTGATGTGGGTATTTCTGCTTATAGAATATTTGTATGTCCTTTTTGAAACGTGTTTCAGCAAATCAGAGAACGTGATCTTTAGTTTACAAGGCATTTGTCCAGCCATTGGCTATGGGTGTTAGAAAGAAAATACCAAAAAAAGAGAGATTGAAATCAACGGTGTAATGGAGGTGATCAGGACTGCCTTGGAAAATTTCTGGCATACCAGGAAGTTGAGGAGTGGAGGCTTTTAGTTTCAGGATTTTGTTTGTTGTTTTCAGGTTTTTAAAAAACTTGTCATCTTATACCTGTCTAGATCTAGAAATTTCATGACCACATTTACCCAAATAGATAGTTTTCCACAGAACATAGTTGTCCAAATAGGGATAATTTTGTAAAGTTAACATTTCCTGAAGCACAGGGGCTTTGAACAATATTGTGGGTTGTTCTGTGTCACTGAGATGTGTTCAGTACCTCATGAGACATTCAGTGCTAATTTCAAAGTTAATGAGTTTGCATGTGAATAATTGCTCAGAATGTGTTTCAGAACTAATCAGCATTTATAACTCATTTGCAGAGGAAAGACTTGTATGGAATAGAAATATTTTCCTCTTTCTAGTTGTTTAATTTACATTCCGTGTTGACATGCATAAAGCACAGCAAAAATAGGCTCTCCCTATCCCTTATTTTACTTCAGTGCAAATTTCCATGAGTGGATATTTAAGGTTCTGTTATTGTTTTTTCTCACACCAGGGAGGAGAGTGAAAGTGTGCTGACACTCAAGGGTTTGACTCCCACTGGAATGTTACCTAGTGGAGTGTTGGCTGGAGGACGACAGACCCTGCAAAGTGGTAATGATGTTATGCAACTTGCTGTGCCTCAGATGGACTGGGGCACATCTCACTCTTTTGCTAACACTACACATAATGCATGCAGGGAATTTCTTATGCTTTTCAGTTCTTGTCTTAGCGGCTGATACAAGCATAGTGTTACGTGTTAATCAGGCAATGTGAAATGGATACTTAACCAGGGTATAAAACTAAAAGCAAATTAATTCAGCAGCGTAAGGCCACATTTTTCAGACTTTCAGTTTCCCTAGTTTGCAGTTTTTCAGGCGGCGCGGATGCCTGAAGTGAGGTGACTTTATTATATATATATCTGGTATTGAGGCATTTGATCATTACAGATACAAAAATGTAATGTAATTTTGCATCATTACATGTCTGCTTTTCATTAAAATGGTTTTATTATAGATGTGTTAGTATTTTCATTGACAATGTCAAATACTTGTTGATATTAATATGAACAAACAGCTACAGGCTGCAGAGTTCCATATTATACTCCATTGATAGATTTGAAATGTGCTACGTTTTGTACCCTGGTAATTAATGCCAAAGTTTGTTCTCTATGTTGTTTGTCAAATGTTCTATGTATAATTGACCTCCCTGAATTGTCCTTGTAACATGCTGTTTCCTTCCTCTGCAGATGTAGCTGCTTTCTTAGATCTGTCTGTCTCTCTCTAGGTATAGATGTATGTCTGTATAAGTGTTATAATTAAACCACTATCCCAGACACTTGTCTGTCTCTTGATGTAGAAGCAATGTTGTAGCACCTTGTTTTTGAGGTTTGCTGCATTTGCTGCTGCACACTGTCTGTGCATTTTGAACAATAATGTACTTGAAAAATATTCAGTAATTGTTATAAAATCAGTTGAGAATAAAGGGATTGAATTTAAAACTTGTAAATAAATCAAAATAAAAGGGTGTTATTAAGTGTGCATATATTTTTTTTTGCATGAAAATAAAAAGAACTCTATACAAAATATACCTGTAATCTGGCTCATTGAATATTTTGTAAAAGGTTTTTCTTCCTTTTTTTTTAGTTTGTTGAATTATTGGATCACATTTTTTACAGGGCCCATAAATGATTAACTAGGCTCAGGGAAAATGCTGTGAGATCACACCAAATGTATTAAAAGAATGAAGTCCATCTTTCTGCTCACAGTGGTGGATAAGTAAAATATACCAGTATGAAACTGGACTTCATATCTGCAGCACTCTTAACATCGATTGTTCAGAGGCTCTTTATTGGCCATCTTCTGACTTTACTAGAAAGTATTAAGACTGTTACATGGGACCACTGAATTTTATAACTATTGAAAGATTGTGGTATAGGAATACCACTTTTTACACAATCTGGCAAGAGCAGCTGCTTTTCTCATTCTGTGACTTGGGCTGTTGGAATTTTTTAAATTTTCTATGTATTTTTTTTAAAGTCTTTTGCTACATTTTCTATTAAATTACCAAAGCTGTTATTTTAATGGCTTTGAAACATGAGTGTCACATTGAAAGTCAATTTTTGAGTGGACATACAATGTCTACAAGTAAGTTTATATGTCCAGTGTATGTATGTGATTGTTTTGTGAGTGTCTCTAATAAGAAATGGTGTATGTTTCCTAATCCATCCAACTCTTCCAAAAACATATGTTCTAGTTTAAATTTCATTGTTTAATAAGATACTTTATTATGCTTAAAAAAATGAGTCTGCATTCCTCTCACTCATTTAACAGATTTTTATCCGTGTTGCATTATAAAAATCAGAGAGGATCAAACTGACTAGAAAATTTTTTTAACATGAACCATACAACTTTCTGTTATTGCTGAAAATGTGGGACATTTGGAAAGTATGCAAAATGCATTTTGGATTTTTGTGGGTGTTTTTGTCTTGACTAGAACTTCTGATGGCAGTATTCCTTAGTGCCCTTCATTAGTATACCTCATTTGGTCTAGTCATGTTGATTGTTCAAAATAACTTGTGCCAACTGTTAGTTCTCCCTAAACTGCAGTAACTTCTCCTTACTGATGAGAGTTCTGTTGTTTCAGTCTGGAAGTACTTTTCAAATTATTGTGCTCAATTTCAAAGCTAGAGGTAAACAAAAAATGAAATAATTCAATAATTAACACCTTGCTAAACCATCATAATATCAGTGAAGTCCTGTGCTTGGCAAAAATGTGGTCATGGATAGTAGGGCAGGATTTATTGTTAAAGATGTTTAATTACTATTTGAAGTATATTGTACTGTGTTGATCAGTACACTGCCAATAATTTAAACCAGGATGGATTTGAGAACAAAGAACATAGTCTTTTTTTATTCTATTCTTTTGTTTGTTTGAAATTTCACAAAATTGTCATGGGGTTCCAGGTTTCAATCTTAGAAGTGCTTGTTTATCAACAGCACATTGAAAACGAGGCTAGTTGTGCCAGTTGCTGTTAAATCTATAAGAAGCTTTGAAAGCTGTAATAAGTTGGAGTGTACATCTGGAATTTTCTAGAGCTGGGTTTAATATTTTTCATCAAGGTATATATATGTATGCACACATATATATGTAAGTCACCACTGAGACAATGCATATGTGATTTTTGCATATATGCCTTTTAGAATTCGTAATGTCAGTAACAATCTGTACTAGATCTTAGCAAATACCTCTTCTGTTTCAGGAATTTGTTCAGCCACATTTGCGATGTTTTGTGAGATACTCAGTGGCCATTCTCAAAGGACAGAAACTTTTTGGCCTTCACATAATGCAGAGTAGGGCACCAAACACATGGGTCAGTCTGATGCAACGCCTTTATTGGCAATGCTTGAGCAGATTCTTGCTGCAAAGCAGAACAGTCTAAGGGTGAAATACAAATTGGAACTCTAGTGAAAGGGTTAAAGACCAGTCAGTTTAAAAAAGACAGTTTTGGAAGAAAGGACAAAACTCCATCCTGTGGGAGAAGTCCATACATGATTATTTTAAATCTCAGAACTATGTGGATGTGTTTTTGAAAAACAAATCATAGGTTATTTGTTGATAGCTTTGATGGGCTAGGATAAAAACAGACTTTGGGAAATTGTGCCCTTTGTATGTTTCTAAGTATGTTTTTTTAATGTAGATTTATGGTTTTTATTAATTATGTTGCTTGCATAATAGTCGCTGAAATATTAAAAACCAAGTACTGTTCTTGAACGTAGTAGTTCCTAGTGATTTATTCTGTGAGCTGAATCCAACAAAACTCTTCCAAATTGAGTTAAGGTCTGTTAAAAAAAAACCCAAACATCTAAAACCTTATGCAGCAACCTACTAGACACAAGCCTAAAGGAAAAGTTGTAATACTTCCATGGAAGTCAGTTGCACTGGCCAAATACGTCTTACCTTTCATTGCTGCCCTTGCTATTAATCAGAGGGCAGTGAGATAGGATTTTTGCAGTTTATGTTGAAAGTTGGCAAGGATTTTGTATCAGATTTGTCCCTTGCATAAAGCAGGGGGAGAGCTGCAAGTGAGCATGGAAATGCCATTGAACCCTGTTGCTTAAAATTTGCTCTCAGCTGAGAGCTTTCTGAGCCAAGACATCAGGATTACCTGTTACATTAGTATGAAACAGTATTTACTTGAGGTTTATCAGGGTTTACAACAAATACAGTTTTAATTCAGGTGTACCTGCAAAAGAGAATCCAACAAAATTCCAAATTGAGTCTTTACAGTGTGGAGTTTTCTTAAGTGCTTGTATTTTCCAGTCAGTTTGTTCTTTTATGTCAAGTTGAAAATTACCTTTTTCTTAATTGTGATGTATATTCCAAGATATTTTTGGAATAATAGTACTACACGTAGAATGAACTAGGAGTAAATCTTGAAGTTTGTATTTATGAGAAGCTACACAATTTACAGAGATGAATCAGTAGTCGTGATCTTTTCAGGAAAAGATTGAAAACAAAGACTTCACAGGTAACAGGAAATGGTGGAAAGAGGTGGTTTTTCTACATAGTTTTGTACAGCAAATTGATTATAGTGTGAAAGTGTGTATTTGGTGGCTTTCTAAAACAATTCTTTACTAATTTATTTTTACAACTTGAGAAGAATTCTTTGCCTTAATGTAAATAAATAACCAGCCATAGAAGAGACTTTCTTCTTTAATTCTGGGATTGTCTTTGTCTCTGTAGATTGACGTGCAGCAAATCTATTTTTTTTCCCCTACCATGGAATGTGCAGTATGTAAGCGTTAAAATGCTGCGTTACCCTTAAGCATTCCACATGGTTTCAGTAGCACTTAATGCAAGTATCCAAATGTATCTGGTTTTTTAGAGATTCTCAGTGGAAATCATAGTTTTATGCATCAGTGAGGTTGAGGCATAGCATAGGCAACTGAAATTTTGTGTCTGGGCTTTGTTGGATAGGAAATGAGAAATAATAAACTGAACTACGTTTAAAGCATTCTGATCTAATGCTGTGGTTTTTAATATGGCTAGTTTCCCCAGCATTTACTTGAATGCTGTGCTATGATTTTTGTTGTTAACAATATATACCAAGCACTACACAAGTAGGTGTACCGTTGTGTGTGCTATTTTTTGTTAATATTTATGAAAATATGGCATTAAAGGCATGGCACATAGCGGGGAGGTATAAAGTTATTTTCTTTATTGAAACTTAGTGGTATTTCAGGTTGTAGTTACAAATTGGTTTCTTTAGCAAGACTGCCCCAATAGGGATTTTTATATTCTAATAACATTATATTAAAGCTTTGACTTCTAGAGCTAAAACAATTGGAAAAGTCTTAACACCTAAGAAATTGCAGTAGATGTCATGGTTATTTAGTTCAAAAAAACAAGTAAGCTAAACTTCTCATATTCACATTGATTCACCCACCAAGACTATGTTAAATCCAAACCTCTTCCTGCTATAGAATTTGTCTTTCATTCAACTAAACAATTGATGAGACTTTGTAAAGATGATCTGCTAGATTTGTCTTTCCTGGCTTAAATTTCATTGTTGAGTTCTCATAGAAGTTGTTACTTAAAATAGAGTGAGAATTTGATGTCCTTGTTTAACTTCCGGCAGCTAAACAGAAATTCTGAGAAAAATAATTTCCTAGAACATTTTCATAATATCCTTCCTGGTGATTTAACGAAGCTCACGAGCGCCTTTGAATCTTTAGACTCAGGAGTCTTCAATAGATTTTTAGTACTTTTTAAAATCCATAACGCAACTCTTAACCTCAGTGTAAGTTTTTTGTGCTGCCTCAAAGAAACCCAAACGAGCCCATGAAACTTAGAGAAATGCGTAATTAATAGCATCAGTTAATCAGTGCTGCTCTTAGTTACTTTTAGTTGATAAACTGTATTAGTTTAAATTTAGAAGAAGATTCACTTAAAAACAGCTCCCCAGAACCTTAATTATCATTTTAACTTAACTGTAATCTAATCTGGCGTAGCATACTATATTAAATTGATCATTGCCTTTTCTGCTATGCGATATTACACTCTTCATCTTTCTCATTCATTTTGCATGCATCTGCTCACTTCTGTACAGCCACTGTAGAGGCAATTGAGGCTGAAAAAGGTATGATCAGAGTCTTTGCCATTGGCAGAGATCTGTGGTGTCTGGGAGGGAATTCAAAAGTACTCTGTGTGGGTGTGTTTTATTTTCAACTTGCACAAGCAGAGATGAATCAACTGCATTGATTCATCCCTTTTACATGTAACATTCATTTCTGGCTTTAGGATGATGATAATCTTTAATATTTTAGGGAAATTCTTGGGGGGTTTTTGGTCTTTTTTTTGTTTGTTTTTACAAATTATGCAGTAGGATTTTTGTATAATAGCATGTTGTGATACGTGGTGTTGTCTTGAAGTCCTTAAAAATGGTAGTGTTTAGTGTTGGGTTTTTTTTCTTCATTCAACTGCAAGGTTGTGTTTGATGGGGGGTTACATGTGGAAGGAGGGTTGTTTATGCATGCCTTTTCTCATAAAATCTATTTTAATGGCTTTGAACAAATGTTTTTAAAACTTTCCGTAACATTTCTGATAGTGCAAGATTTATAAATGTAATGGGATTTTTCTATAGATTTTGAACATAATTTGTTGACCAAATTTATTTCCAGTACATATGCCAGTATGAGGCTTATTAATTTCCATGGATTATCAGTGCTTCTGTGCTATATAAGTAGTATATTTCTCCTTTTTTAGTGATATTGAGCAAAATGCCATCAAATTATTTGGTATTCAGAGTATCCAGCTTCAGATTATTGTCTTTTTGGTGAGACTTTAATTTCCTCCTGCTCAATATTCAGTGTAGTGCATGGCAAACAGCATAGCAGTTAAGAGAGCTGCCCTTGGGTGTTTTCAGATTCGGTCACAAAGCACCATGTAATGACTGTATTTATTTTTTAATTAAGGAAGACAGAGCTCCAAAAATATAAGCAAGTGCCGTATTCCGTTCTCACACACACATGCAGGAGGTCCCATTGTTGTTAGCGGAAAGCTGTAGTTACTCTCCAAAGAATTATTTCATCCCAAAGACTTCAGTCTTATTATGTGGTCCACCATTTTCAGGTGTCAATTCAACGACAGACCTCATTTATTAAAATAATCAGTAGCAAAATAATACCTATTTTCTACACTTATTTTAAATACATTTGTATTTAAATGGTACCATTGTTTAACCACGGTGCTAATACAGTGCTTGTGGTTGTGTCCATTTCCATCATCCACGATTAGTACCAAATGTGAACCACATCCTGCAGTTTTGCCTGCATGAAAACTGCAGCATCAGGCCATTGATGCGTATGCAGGATGTAAATCTACTATTACTTTTAGAACCCTTTGCTGCTTTGCCTCCACTACACTTGCTGTGCTGCTTAGATCTTACTGACATTCTGCTGGAAAGAAGGGGAATGTCAAGATAAGCCCGACACACCAGGCAGCAAAAGCAGGTGGTGTTGATAGCTGGCCACATCAGGGATGCGCAGAAGCAATCAAGTGGGTCTAAACCCCTTGATTCCTACTTGCAGAATATTTTGCCATACTTTGTTCTTTTGTTACAAACTGAACTCGATGATTGACGTTGAACATTTCAGGAAAGCAGGTTAGAGCAGCTTTTACTAATACAGATGCAGAGCCATAAGTTTCTTTGGCTGATTTCTTACCTGTTTTTAAAACATCATTTGTTAGAAAAAGTGTATGCTTTCTACTTATTTTTCCATTACTGACATATCAAATTTGCATTTTGTTAAGCAATACGAGGATTCTCTCCGCAACATAGAATCTGCAGTTTTGAAGAAGCAAAAGGTTTGGATAGGATCAATGAGAGAATGCCACCAAGAAAAGATGCTCTTCAGCAAGATGGTATTAATACTATAAACACAACAAATGCCAATGGAAACAATGGAACTGGCAACAACAATGCACAGTGACCACGTCAGCTTTTGGTTTACTCACTCATGTCTTGCCTGAGAATTCCTAGATTACTGCTTTTTGATGTGACAACAGATGAAATAGCCAGGGGGATCACGCAAAGCAGCTACTTCACATGAGGTGGAAAACTGCCTGACTTGATCCCACTGAAGAATAACCATCGTGCTTTTGAGACAACAGCCCCTCTCTTTACGTGGTGACCTGACCTCCTGGGAGCCTGCCTCCTCTGTTCACACAAACTCCACCACCTGCTGCTGAAGTTCAGAAGTCTGGGGAAAGGATGAGGCTGTTACCACGAAAGCACATCTAGACTAGCATCTTACGCTTATCGTTGTCAACACTTAAGTTTACAAATGGGATTTTTCTTTCAGTATAGGTAGTTTGTTTGTTTTTTTAAATCAGACTTTCAAATGCAACCCTAAGAGCTAACTATTTATTAATGGACATCGGTTTCATGAAATGTCTTTAAAATGATAGATTAGAATGGTCTTAAAATATCTGAGGCTGCAAAAACTGTGTTTTAAATAGACAGAAAAAATGCCAAAAAAAAAAAATCTCAGTTGGTCATTCAGTAAAATGCTGACCTCAGGTTTACTCCTTAGATGTTGCTAATTCTATATTGTATTCACTGTATTTTTTAGTTACAGCTTATCAGAAGATTTCTATGTAGGAATGTTTATTACTTGAACACAGATTTAAAAAACAAATATTTAATTGAGAAACTTTTTTGGCCAGCTTTTTCAAGACTCTTCCCCACCTTGAATTTTAAAAAAAAAATTAAAATATTATATATACTAATTTTAAAAGTAAAAAAAAATATGGAAGTGTTAATTTTAAGGTACTTTTAATTGAACTTTGTACATTGTTTAAGTAAATTTTGATTCATATCAAGTCTGTAAAGCTTGGCATTGTATTTTGTGTATGCATGTTTTCATTTTGCAAATATTTAATATATAGACCTATGATGTACATCTATAGGTTACCTAGATGTTATGGGTACTTTTAGTTTATTGTGAGTATTACGGTTGCATAAATAGCTAATAATCACTGGGCTGAATAGCTGCAAGCTTGTTACTATTTTTCAATCTGTAAAGGAAACTGAACCTGTATGGGACATACTTTTTGTTTAGGCAAAGCAGCGCGTAATTGCTCTGTTCAACTGCTAAGGCATTAGTGAAAGTGTAAACTTGAGACTGCATGTATTTTGGTATCTACAGGACTGCTTGGTTAAAATAAAAGTTGAAGCCCTGTGCTAATTTGTTCACAACTAATGGACTGTACTGATTGCCACTGTACTTTGTTACCTGTTTTGACATTTGCTGCGTGTCCCTCTTATCCCCTGGAACACAACTTGAAACTTAGGTCACTAGAGTTCATCTCCCCTGGGTTTTTTTGTTTGTTTGCCATGAAGTACAATCTGTACATACCCCGGAGTTGGAAATTTTATGCATGTTCTGAACTATTCAAGTATTTTATAAACGGTAGCACACAATAAATTTGGTGCATGGGCTGCGGCTCCTATCGCTGTGTATGGGTGTTATTTGGCATACGCAGGTCTAATCTGGCCTTGACAATTGTTTGGAAATAGTCTTCAAAATTTAAGGTAGCAAAAAAAGCCTGAAGGCTCAGATGTGGCTTGCAGAGAGCTGCTTGAATGTCAGTGCTATTTAATTCACATTTTATTCCTGATTTGGTTTTTTTGCTTTTGAATTCTCCCTCACAAATAAAATACCCAGATATTTCCTGTCTGCTAAACTGGGCGTCCATTGCTGGTTTCCACAGAGCAGTGTTAGTTGATTCTAGAAAGGCTGTTCAGGGTAGCTACAGTTTGGGTGTTGGTTTGAACTAATGTTCAAAACCAGTGAAGTGTGTTGGGGCTGCTTTTTGGGGTAAAAAAGGAGGACTGCTTGTGTTGATAGTCAATACAGAAAAGTCATTTAGCCTTTTTGGTATAGTCTTTTTAAAATAAGGATGAGCTGCTGAGCAGGGTGAGAATTAAGGTAGCTAAAAAGCATTAAGTCACAATTTATATTATGCAATGGAGGTTTAATATTTGATTTTACTTTATTGCAGATGCATTCTAGTTGGAAACTCTCCTCAAAGGTTGAGTGCAGAAGATCAAGTTTAAAAATGGTAAGTGGTGTTTTGTATGAAGCACTCCCATACTCATGAGCTGACTCATGTCTGCATATGATGTCATATTAGAGCAGGACAAGCACATGGTACTAAGCACAACTGAAATTTTACATGATGAACATTCTGATGGTACCTTCCTCCTTATGAGCACTAGTGGAAAATTTCTCAGCCTCACAAAACAGTATCTTTCATGATTTGATACCATATTTTGGTTGTGATCAGTATTGTGACTAGCTGGAGTTGTCTGTGCAAAGAAAATACAGATTCAGGCCTTATCTGGGAAGCCCTTCGTATAACTGGAAAGAACTGGTTATGATTCTTGCATGGCAGTAAGTTCCCAGCTGCAGTGAAGCTGGCTCTTGTGAGGATTCCCTTGCAGCACCTGGTTTGTTTGCTTGAGCATTCCCTGGCAGCATCTTTTGTCTGTAGTGGTTTTTGCCAGATACGAAGGCAGATCTGCAATAAGGGAAAATTTCTTGGGCAGTTGTTGACTTGATGGGTCAAACAGGAAACCTGTGGGTTTCCTGCCACCCTTTAAGTCAGGTAACAGGATGATGTTGGTGGGTTTTCTTTGTTGGAAAGTAGGTACTCATTTTCTGCTACTGTGTTTCTGAAAGGTGGTGTCTGGAGCTGTCTCTTAATTCTTGTATTGTTGGGGAGAAGAAATTCTATCCTTCCTCCCAGAAAACTGTAAGTAGTTTGCTTTGTTCGTTTTATGCTTTCAGCATTTTAAGGTGAGGAAAAAAAAAGTGTGTAACCTTAGTCTGTTCTTGGGTAGTGAGGGCAGAAGGCTTGGGAATACCTCTGTTGGAGAACATGGGTAGCAAAAGCTGTGAGAGGCATGGCTGGGTTCTGGTTTGAGCTGGAGTAGGCAGTGCTGTCCTGCCTTGGGTTCTCTGGGTGATGTGTGGCTCCCAAAGAGGCCATTTCGTTCCTGAGCTGATGGATTAAACCACCATCTGTGGTTCCCTTGTCTGTAAGGCACCAGCAGCAAGGAGTATTCAGAAGCAGGCTGGGGATTCCAGCTCTGCCAAGGAGGGTAAATGTGTTGTACTGAAACTTGAAGGTTTTGGGCCTATTTCAAAGCAGGGTCTTGAGCTGTCAGGAAACTTGCTGCTACCTGGTGAGCCAGCCAGGGAAGAAGACCAGTGTAGCTCAGTGTCTGCCTGTACCTAGTATAAGGGTACACACAGCTTCAGAACCCAGAATTACAGTGTTAAACAGCAGCTTTCCTTTCAAAAGCTTTTTAAATTCCAGTTGTGAAGTGGAAAAATTGCTAAAGCCCTATCAATTGAATTGTGACAGTTTTGTCTCTAGCTGTCCTGAGTTCAGCAGTAGCAGTCAGTTTTTCTCCTTCTTAGTAGCTGGTGCAGTGCTGTGTTTTGACTTTCAGCCTGGGAACAGCGCTGATAACATTGATGGTTGTAGTTGCTGCTCAGTAATGGTTACTCTGACCAAGGACTTTGTGAGTCTCATGCTCTGCCAGGGAGGGGGGGAGGCAAGGAGGAAGCAGAGACAGAACACCTGACCCAAGCTAGCCAAAGAGGTATTCCATACCATAGCACATCTTGCCTGGGGAGGTATGTTGCAGTTATCTGGAAGGGCACACTCTCTTCTTGGTTGGGCTCGCTTTTCGGCGGGTGGTATCATATTCTCTTCATTATTTTTCTTATCACTATTATTATTGGTGGTAACAGCAGTGATTTGTGCTATACCTTAGTTACTGGACTGTTCTTATCTCAACCTGTGGAGTTACATTCCTTCAATTCTCCTCCCCATCCCTCTGGGAGCAGAGGGAGGGGGGAAGGAAAGAAAGGGTTGGTGGGAGCAGAAACTGGGTTTAAACCATGACACTAGCAAAAAGACAAATAGTTGGGATTGGGGCTGGTTTTCCCTTAGGAAGTGGTAGGTCCCTTCTGGTTTGAGTCTGAACACTTGTAAGTGGAACAGTCTCATAAATGGCTTTTCTAATGTTTCATGTTGAAACACTGCCATGTTAGCAACATAGAAAAGTAAGGCTTTTTCAGATGCAGAACAGACAGTATCTGTTCCCTTGCCTGCTTTCTACTACAATTTCATTATCGTTCAGTTCTTGTTACCCATCTAACAATTCTTCCTTACTAGCATGTAATGAAAAGAACTTTTTGCCACGAATGTCATTCATTAGAAAATAGAACCCTGTCCATCTGTGCATGTTCTTGGAGTAGTACTATGCATGAGCCAGACTTAATCAATACTCCACTTTGAGTGACAAGTGGTGGGGATTCTTTTAGTCACATAAAAAGATACAGAGGCACTAATATGCATTAATTATTAAATGCCAAGCTTCTTCAATTGTAAGGAAGTTTGCTGAAGAGCAAATAAACAAGAACAAAATCTTATGAGAACCTCTGTGATGCTTGTAAAGCTATTGACAGCTATATACAGACAGTCTGAAGTCAGATTTTAGGTAGGAGAACATCAATATAAGTGAACTATGGCAGGTTTTTTTGGTGTGGTAAACTCTCTGCCTGTTACTGTTTTGCAAAAACCTTCATGTCCATGCTGTGTAGGAGTGAAAGGTTTGCCAGATTAGAATCAACTCTGCGAGCCTGAACTGGTTTTGTTTGAGGGATAACAGAAATGGGGTTTGCTGTTTGTGTGAGGGCGTTCTTGAACACAATCACTGTTAAAGCCTTGCTTAGAAATGTTAGAAAATGCATTGCCAGCTGCTAGACTTGAAGCTTCTGTTAAATTCATGGCTGGGGACAGATTCACTGTGGCTTTCTGAAAAACCAAATGTGCTACTCAGCACTGTTCTTTTTAAGCTCTTTGAAAACATCCACAGTCATTTATATTGTGTAGGTCACAATCACTTTCAGTTGGGCTTGACACATGATCCGTAGTGTTAGCATTTACATACTAACTTTTCTCATTGCTCAGTTGTTTGCTGTGTAACCTACTCCCTTACAAGAAGATGCCTCAAAATTAGATACAAAATTGTTTCTTCTGTCTATTGCTCCCTTAAGCATAATTATAACTAACCACTATTTGTAACTAATATAAGAAATCAAATGGGGGGATGGGAGGACTGTACAGTCAGATTCTGCCAAGGTCCCTAAACTGTCACTGTAATGTGACATAAACTGAGCACTTGCATGTTTTTCAACATTACAATGGAAATGCTGGGGGAGGAGGGGGTGTAAAATGCTTCACATCACAGCCTCAGTCTTTCTTTTGTCATCCACAGGTAGCTCAGCAGTTTAGGTATCTCAAGGAACTTGCTGAGTGCTGGAGGTGCGTCTTGAGTTTAATCATGTGGGAATCTGGCAGAGAGGAGGGATTTTTGTCTGGGTCAAAAGGACTAAGGCTTGGGGTAGTAGACAAGATACATCTTTTATTATACAATAAGGAATATTATGTGCTGTAAATTAAGGCAGTTTTAAGTGCAAGAAGCTGATTGAATCATCCAGAAGGCATATTTGATTATACAAAGCTTAAAATTATTCTTTCACACACAAGGATAGTGAGTGTCTGCATAAAGCATGTTACATGTCCTTCAGCCTGTTTTATAAAAGAAAACAAAAAACCAGATACTCCTTTTATTGACCAACAATCGCCAGCAGCAAACGCCGGTAATCACCGCTTGTGTCACTTGCTATCATTGTAGCCAAAGTCTTCTGATACATTTGTGAGAACATCTGTTTAATTTGCACAAGGTCAATCTAGGCAAAGGAAGGAAAAAGCACAGAACATAAACACAGGGTATGATTTTAATGCCTTGACAGTCACCCCACATCTCTTCTCTCACTGACTAGAGAACACACACCATGGGTGAAACGTGCAACTGATAACTGCGTGTCATCAAGCTGGCTGGCCCCTCCAAGGCCAGAGAACCAGCTCCCAGAACAGAGAGTCTAGCAGCTGTTCTTGCTTTGTTAAGGCTATACTATCCTAATGCCTAACAGCTGAACCATTGAACTTGAGGTGCCTTATCTCCTACATGGGCAGGCAACCACAGTTAAGACGGAAGACAGGCAGTACTGCTATCTAGCCAGAGATAATTAAATTACTACATAAAAGCTGGCTTTAAAGCTAATTCACATGTTCATCTAAATCTGAACCCCTTAAAAGCTTCATTGCGAAACAGTATTTCTGCAGCTGTGAAGGAGGACTAAGTGAAAAGTTGGTTAGGGCAGAAAGCTTTCTGCTATGTGCAACACTTTCAGAGAAGGTTTCTTACCTCACTGCGGGTGACTATAATTCTGATGAGGGTAGAATCATCTGTGCCAGCTCCTTTCATAGAATAATAAAGTCTTTCTGCAAAAAAGGCTGGGCGATTTAAAGCACATTGCACTGCAATAAAGTGTATTTTAAGGATTAGTTCCAGCATTGTACACTGTACAGTGATACCTCGCAGGATCAATTCATGATTTTTGCTGTAGAGGTAGGTATTGGTGAAGATGCAGTTTCTGTGGACTACAGGAACTGTTTTACAGAGCTGAGTTATTTGGAAGCTGACCAAGTGACATACTCTTTCACACACTAAGTTACAGTTATTAGCAGTTAACTTTTCTGGAAGTGCTTTTCAAAGCTGCCTGAAAGCTTAGTTCTCAAATGGGTAATTCAGAAGTAGTTGTTCCCCTGGGGTAGGCTGGTACTGGAACACAAGGTATTTTACTCATACTCCACTGCTTGAATCTCACTAAGCAAAGTACAACTGTAAAAAGTTGTCACTCCAGTAGTTTCAGAGTGGATCTTGTTTCAGTCAGATTGTTCACTCGCAGAGACAAGCCTTTATTCTTTTACATCATTTTCCCCATAAAACTCTCAAGTAGAATATAATCTGGGAAGTTTTCACTTATCTGTTATGGCTACAAAAATGTTGTCATTCTGGTAAGCATTGGTGTCTGCAGATTTACTGCTAAGTCATACTGATGCTCACTATTGGCAAATTGTATTAAATGTTAACTGCTTTACTATACAAGTCAGTAGGAAAAAGTGAATTCAAAACAGGTCTTCTATTTGCTGACATTTTCCTTAGCAAATGCTGAGGTTTTTAGGGGTAGGTGGTGGTGGGGAAGGGAGGTGGAAAGGAAAGTGTGCCTAAAGTATGTTCGTGTTGGCTCTGAGATGATGTGTGGGGTGGCTCAGCTGTCTCTGCTGAGGTGTGTCACAACCAGAGTCACGGCTGGGTTCTGCCAGTACTCACATCATTTTGCAGGGCTCTAAAAAGGACAGTCACAAGTGCTAACCAGTGACCCTTACTTCTGTGTCCTTGCCTGCCTTCCCAGAGAAGGGATAAGTAGTTTCTGGGTAGCCTTTTGTTGTTTCGAACTCACTTCTCCATGGTGGATGCTTATTTTCTCCAATTAAGGGTGAAGTGAATAATTTGAATAATTGAAGTTTTGTGTTAGTGAAGTCTCAGGTTGTGTGTTCATTTGCCATACAGCCACTGTTGAATTGGATTACTATTTTGTTACATGTATAAGGTTTAATTTGTAAGCAATAAAGGGAGGGAAGAACTTATCACTTACAAATAGCCTTCAAACCACGTTCCACGTTTCCAGAAAATTCTCTGTCAATGCTGCTTAACAAATCACGATTAGCAATCTACAAATAAATGAGAATAATACGAGGATAATGAAATGTGGTAACAACTGGAAGCTTAATTTAAAATACACTGACCAAGCTCATTTGAAATGAAGAAAGAACTCCTACCCTGGAGTATGCCTCAACTGTTGCTTTCAGCTGGGGAAAACTTCTGCTTGCCAGAACCATATTAAAGCAAGATTCATCAGTCCCAAGTTTTCCTTCACCTGCTTGGTACAGACGCTGAGCATCTTCTTGAGCTTTTTGGTAATCCACAGTTTGGTTCTCATCCCGATTACCCTAAAAGCAAAGGTAACAGATGACAAATGAAAAAAGGCTTGGCGTCTGTGCTTGCAGCATATCATCAAAGCCTGAAGCAAAAAGAGTAATACCAGTTTGAAATACTCTACATTGCTTTAAAGCTCCCCTTTAGTTTAAGATTTCTTATAGGCAACAAATTCAGAAGTGACCCAGAACCCTACCTGTAGGACATGCTTTAAACTGCAGATACACTGACTCAGATAATTTCACCCCTACATACCATCTCGTACTTCTAATTACATACTGAACTTAATTCTCTGTTTTCCTTAATAATGTAAGCTTTCTCTTGATTTGTTTGTTTCTAGGCTTGAAGTTGCAAAGAGTCTTCCCAAACGAACTAATGAATTATCTTACTGAATATGCACACCTGAAATATCTCAGGTCTTCTGTTTTATTTAGAATTTGCTGATTTTGACTAAGAATCATAGAATGCCTCCAGAAAGCACTTACTGTAGTTGTAATATGTCAATAGAGCTTATTTGACGTTTTATGTACCTTGGGTTTGTGGGGTTTTTTTTGCTGCCCAGTGCATGGATTGATGTTGCTAAATGTACTGGCTGAGTAGGCTGAACACAAGCTCCCTAATAGTGTTGTATCTGTAGTGGTTGTTACAATATTTAAATTATGTGGTTGTCAGTTATTGTAAACTACTGGATTTACCAAAATAAAAATTAGCAGCATGAGCTTCTCCAGGTTTGCTTTCTTGTGAATTTTGACTTTTTAATGCAAATAACTAGTGTGCAGCTGAACTCTCACAAAGGTAGAGGCAAATGAGACAGAGAAGCATCATAGAAATTCTAACAGCAAACAGGCAGATGGATCAGAGAAATGTGGAAGTTGCATTAGTACGTATTTCTTCCTTGACATGGATAACTGCAAGGCAAAAAGAGCCCTAGTATACGACATGGGATAAGCGAACTCCCAAATTCTGGTAATGTGAAGGGAAGGAAGGCTATGGTGTAACTTGGAAGCTGTGGTACCTCTTGACTTGTTCACGGGGCTTTTTACAGGCGTTATACATAGAATCATAGAATAGTTAGGGTTGGAAGGGACCTTAAGATCACCTAGTTCCTACTCCCCTGCCATGGGCAGAGACACCTCACACTAAACCATGTCACTAACGCAGCCTTGAACGTTGCCAGGAATGGAGCATTCACAGCTTCCCTGGGCAACCATTCCAGTGCCTCACCACCCTTAAAGAACTTACTCCTTATATCCAATCTAAACTTTCCCTGTTTAAGTTTTAACCCATTACCCCTTGTCCTATCACTACAGTTCCTAATGAAGAGTCCCTCTTCAGCATCCTTATAGGCCCCCTTCGGATACTGGAAGGCTGCTATGAGGTCTCCATCCAGCCATACCTGTATAATCACATCCACCCAAAATATTTTGTTAACATAGGCAAAAAAACCCCAAAAGCATCTTGCTTTAACAGCAGTGTGGAGCTCTGCTTTATAGTACCACTTGATTGCTTCTGCACGATAAAGTATTTACACATAAATTCTCCAAGATGAGTACAGGGTGCTAAATTAGGTCACACAGTTCATCAGATTTGTAGATAGTGTCTCTTCCTTGAGGAGGGACTGATGTGCCTTATATTGTCGTTAGGGAATAAATGGCCAAGAGGTAATTTCTTAAAAACCTGGCTCTTGCTAAGCAGACACAGGCTATTTCTGAAGCGATTACGACTACATAGATCACAGTTGGACTGTACACAGTTACCTTACCCAAACAACAAAAAAAAATTAAAGCTTACCTGGCACATAGATATAAGTAATCGTTCAAAGTGTCCTGAAGTGTCTGCTCTGATGTCTTGTTCAATGTCCCGTCCAAATTCTGATTTATAGCAGTTCACTATTTCTCGTATTTCCTCGTTTGTCCTTGTGCAAAGGATCTCAATCAGCACTCTCTCCTGAGTGCCTACTCCCTGTAGGCAGAGAAAAAGAGGGCATAACTAAAAAGCACTACTTACTCACTTTTCTTCAAGTGTGAAATTAAGCATGTTATTTCAAAAGTTAGTACAATCTACGTTGCAAGAACAATATCCCTTCAATGCGAAAGCACCGAGTCTTCAGTGTACTTAAAATGGAATGACAATTCCTCAAACATTCAGTTCTGCACCAGTTCAGAAAAATACCCCAAAGCTATATATCCATAGCAGTAACATCAGCCAAAGTTAATTAGAAAATGGTGTAGGAAGGAAGTTCTTTGACAACCTTAACCTGGAAACATACTGGAGGAAGGTACAGACTTACGCTAATCATTAAAGCCAAAGATACAGGCACAAATTCTGTTTTGGTCAGTGCACAAGGTGTGCTCCCTATTCCAAATGTTGCTGCTTCATTAACATGGAGCACTGGCAGGAACTTTTCATAGATATAGGGACTTTTACACAAGAGCATGTAGTGACAGGACAAGGGGGAATGGCTTTAAAATGACAGAAGGGAGATTTACATTAGATACTAGGAAAAAAATCTTCATTATGAAGGTGGTGAGACACTGGAACAGGTTGCCCAGAGAAGTTGTGGCTTCCCATCCACAGAAGCGTTCAAGGCCAGGTTGGATGGGGCTTGGAGCAACCTGGTGTAGTGGAAGGTCTCTCTGCTCATGGCAGGGAGGTTGGAACCAGATGATCTCTACGGTATTTCCCAACCCAAACCATTCTATGATTCTACGGTTTCCTCTCCCCAGAATAAATATCTTATTGGCCTAGTCATCTCTATTCAGGCAAGGATTAGATAGAAGTGGATTTATGCAAGTCTTCTAAGTACTCTTATGACTTTTTTAAAATGGTTAAGAGTGACTGTTGGCTCCATTAAAGCCAGATCTTCATTTAGGCTCCAGATTCCTTGGAAGGTCAGCATTCATACATGGGCTGAGCTAGTTGATTCAGTATCACCCACCTGCTAGGTGCTGCAGCTCAAACAAGAAGGAAATTCTGGTAAACTGTATGTACCAGTCTACCTGAATTCAAATTTTAAATGAACTAGCTCACCTAATCTTTAATGCAGCCTTAATGCTGGAACAGGTAACCTGCATGATCTGACCTTAATTTTTCACTACTGTCCTTTTGGAAAAAACCTGGGATAATCCAAAAATAAGTTTCAGTAACAACTGTTTGTTCCTAACATGGAGAGGTACATACCTTCAATTTAAACAGTGGCCACAGTTTCAACAGCTGCCAGGCCCTTTCTAGGTTCCAGCAACTTAGTTGTGACCAAGTGGCAGAGCAAGTTAGTTAGCTAAACTTAGTTCTAAGTGGCAGAGAGCAGAGGATGAACAGCAGCTCTGAATTGGCTAATTCTGAAGAAATTGGCTGCAACTGGGAGGCACAACAGAAAAGAATTTTAAGCCCCTCAGTCCCAAAATTTGTTTGCCACGACAGGATTTTTTAACAATGCAGCAGTCAGGCATGGTTTTTTTCTTGGATAAGCATTTTAAGATGTTTTTAAGCTATTCCATTTACATAAAAATCATACCTTCATTGCATGACGTAAACTCCAGGCATCGTAGTAGGTGCTGGGCATGAAGAGTGCTAAAATCAGTTCTTCCACATTTCCACTCAATTCAGACTTCAGGTCTTTAATTAAATCCTGTTCAATTATAAACACAAAAAGGGCTTTGCAGAGTGTTAGCTGTGTAGATTATATATTTCAAAAAAGATCAGACTTACTTTTGTGACTGATTTCCAGCTTTGTGCTGTTTTTCCTTTAAAGCTTAGTTTCATTTCTTATAAAGAACTTTGCTCTATCCAAACCTTTGACAGTTCAGCCCTTCTCTGTTATCTCCTCACTGATTAGGACCTAGTTAGGTCCTGAAAAATGCCACAACTATAACATTTCACTCTAAGTTGCAAAAATGACAGAGGGAAGAAATTAATTTATCTCAGCCTTTTATTGACTAACCAATCCTCAACCAGTTTCTCAGTTTGTTTCTTACAAAAAAACCCCAGATTTCAGGGCTGCTTTGTATGCATAAAAATCTCAGTAGTTTTAAACTCTAATACAAGGACAGATGAAGCTTGATTATTTTCTATCAAGCATTACAAAAGCAGAGAATCTTCTTCTTTGGTCAGGGACAGAGCCAGCCACCCAACCTTCCCCCACCCCTGCTTCTGCCAGGGGAATATATCAAAAGAATATAACCAAAGAATTGCATTTCAGAAATGATCAAACCACTCCCCAGGACTAAACTGCAATCAGGCAGGTGAAGCAGCAGCTGATTTGGGTTTGCTTAATGATTCAAAGAACTAATGAACATACCTTGCCATACATAGTCTTGAAAGCTGCCTTGATTTTTTGCCTTTGATCATTGGAGCGGTTAGCAACAACATTTATGATAGCCTGCTCATCAGTTCCTTGGAAATAGAAGGGCAGTTTCATGTAAGAACTCGTAATAATCCCTCTGAGAATGCATTTTATCATCTTGCATTTGGGCATAGTTACATAATAAATTACTACCATTTAAGTCTATAGCTTTGTCCACTAAATAGTCTGAGTAATTTAGAAAGTGTGACTTTTGAAAAACTTGGGGAGGGGAACTGTACGGTTATATAAAAATTGAAGAAAAGGACAAAATGGCATCTCAAGGCCAGCTCAATAGAAATTTGGGCTTCTATTGCTTACTTACCAAACCCCTTCATAGCTTTGCGTAGAATTTCTGCGTCCCTTCCCGCATCAAAGTTGGGAGCAGCTTGAATTGTGCCCTGGGTACATTGAACCATTGCTGCAGGCTGAAAGTATGAGTTGGGTTAACTAGATGTGCTGCACAACAGATATTCACATTAAAATTACAGCACTAGAATCAGTACTTCAAGGAGTTTCCATGAGTAACCCCCTTTTTTTTTTCCTAGCACAGAACCACGGTGACATTCTGTTTCGTTCAACAGCTTTGGCCCACTAATGCCAGAGAGGTGCTTTTAGCCAATTGGATGGATGAAGATCTACTTATGACTGAGTATACACAGATAAAGGCTTATGATTTTGTTCAGGTTATACTGAGTGTAGGTGGGAATTGTTGATGTAGAACACACTGTAAATTGTTGGAAATTAGTTGTAAGAAATACTTAAACTACAGAAGCTACATAAGATTGATTATAGAAGAGGGTACAGACATACCAGGCCAGGCACTGGTGATGGTGTTTGTCCACTGGGATATCCTACTGAAATTCAAAAGATAAAATTAATTAATTAGGTCTCCTCTTACGTAAATGCAGTCTTATCTGAAAATAAAGCCATTTAAAGACCTGTATTTACCTCTGCACAAAACCTGTTTCCTAAGTAATGATACCTATCATGATCAGTAACTGAACTTCTTGCCCTTGGGAATGATGGGAAGAAGCCATCATAGGCACATTCAGGTATGTATATTAGCAAAACTATTCTAAAAATACTAAATTTATTGGTGTTGTGGGAACTGAAAGGCTTTCTCCTAGTTAAATATTATTAATAAGAGTTATTAATATTATAATTTTTGCTGTCTTTGACAAAAGCCAAGATAGCCTATGCAAATGAAGAATGTGTCCCCCATGATCTCTCTTAAAAGTCATATTATGCACCTTAAAATGTCTGGCTTCTAAATGATAAATATTAAGAATTCATTGGTGCAAAAAGAATTGAAGGAATCTCATTTTGTGGTCAAAAGCACTTTGAATACAAAGGCTACAACTACATTTTTCATACTAGAATTGTATTTTTATCTATAATACGTATGTACAATTGTTATATTTTTAACAGCGGCTTAGCTATTATTAGAGTTAACAAATCAACCATTAAAAACAGTTTTTGCTGCTCTGTATTTCTTGGAAACACAACTGATACGTTTCAGGAAAAAAACTGTCTTGATGGTAACTGACCACTCAAAGCATTAAAAACAGTGCACTGTTTTTAAGGAATTGTGTGCATTCTCCTTTCCACTTCCCCATAAGGCCATAAACACACAGATATGAAAAATGCATTCATTTATTTGATCTTAACAGAACAGCTATATACTCAGCCAGATACTCACTGAATGCGGACTCTGGACTTCACAGCTTTTATCAGATACTTGCAGTTTGAAGAAGAATAAGCACCTAAACCACTACAGTATAACCATTATTCAGTACCAGCCATCCCTTTTGGATGTAGCACTTACAGAGATGGTTCTCATTAGCCCTTCAGTGGTCTCATTGAGAAAGGTAGGAGAAGGTGTACAAACCTCAACAGCTAGAAGCAGTAAAGGTAAGGGCCTAATTCTTTACTACCTGTCCTGGAATCTCTTTGTTTAACCTTAAATGCTTAAAGTTTCTTATATATGACTTACCTGGCATTTGTGCTGGTCCACCTCCAGCATAGCTCTGGGCAGGAGGTTGCGGGTAGCCACCAAAGCCAGGGCCACCAGGAGGCACACCAAACCCAGGGCCTGAAGGAGCTAGGGGAAAAATGGTGACTTTAGCAGCTTAGTGTTCTGTACTTGACTTCTGACATGTGAGCCAGGTTATTGAGCACTGCTATGTAAGTGACTAAATCCTCTGTGTCTGTGCAGTGGCCCAAAACCATCAAGGCCCTGCCATCACCACACAGGTATTTACTGCAAGACAGCAATCTGGCTGGCTGCCTATACGCTGCTGCCTAAATCAACCACTGAACAAAGCTGCTTTTCTTTACTACTTCTACCAAGCACAGGGAATGGCTACACCAGAAGGGGTACTCTAACAAGGAATCTTACCTCCAGCATAAGGTGGCATTCCTCCAGCCTGGGGAGCTCCAGGGTAGCCCCCAGAGGCAGGATATCCTGCTGTTCCTGCATACCCAGCAGTTGGTGGTGCTGCAGGATAGGTCCCGCCTCCTCCTGCTGGAGGGTATCCTCCAGGGACTGGGGGATAAGAGTACTGACCAGCTGGTGGGTAGACAGACTCTTGTCCTGTGGGCTGAAACACAAACCGGGGATGTCTGTACACATGCTAACAGGACACTAAAGTAAAAACTCTCAAGCTACAAAAATGTCCAGGTGTGTAATAATGTGAATTATATAATTAAATTCAGCACTTGAAGGAGCAGCAGTAGAATTCCTGAAGCCTGGATAGGGGCCTTCTTGTTGTGTTTTCTGATGCATCTTCTATGATGACACAGAATCAGAGTGCTGCAGGGTAGAAGGCACCTCTGAACAGCCTCTGATCCCTTCTATCTTTAAATCAGGGTCAGCTTCGGAGTTAGATGAAGTCACGCAAGGCCTTGTCAAGTTTTCAGTATCCCCAGGGAATAGTGAACCCACAGACGCTCTGGGCCCCTGTTCCAGTGTTTGCTTAGCAGAAGACTGAATATATTTCCACTTAGCCTTCCTCCAGGTGAGCAGCCCTCCCTGGGCTGTCTTCCTGTTTGTCCATGTCTGTCGTACTGGGAGGCCACAACTGGACATGGCATTCCAGATGTGGCCTTGTCAGCATTGAGCACAGAGGAATAATCATTGTCCTTGACCTGCTGGCTTCACTCTTTGCTAAAGCCAGGTATGTCATTAGCTTTCCTCCCTGGGGACATGCACCTGCTGACTTGTCAACCACCAGGACCCAATGTCCTTTACTGGAAAGCTGCTATTTCTATCCTGCATAAGTAAAATGTGAGCTCAGCCAGGCTTGCTCTCTATAAATCATTAGAAGCTCAACTCCTGTTTTTATAGGACTTTTAAGAGCTTAGTATCTTTGAACTTTCTGCCTCTCTTGCACAGTATTTTCAAATGTTACGTGGTGACAACTTACAAGAGGTGTTGGGATTATAAAGCAGGACATTCAATGACTAAATCTGGACCACTGAGTCAGATTGAATACCTATTACAGGCTTTAAGTAAAAAGAACAAGTCAAACGTCCATATGCCTTTGTTTTGCTATGTGTATGACTTATCAGTCATACCACAAATGTTTGCTATTAGCATTAACATACATAGAAATATTTACTTGAATGACCAGGATCTCTAAGGGAAAAATCCTGTAAGTTAAAAGTCATACACTTGATCTTAACAATCAGGTATTTAAAATCAGCTTTGTAATGAAGTATAATGTATGGACTCATTAGTCAGTGGGAATCATCTTACTAACTAGCTTTAGAAATATGGGTCACACATTATATACAGCACACATTCATTCTCAGTCCCAGAAAATAGAAATAAGCTTCAAAGCAGTAAAATCTAGCTCAAATATTCTCCTCAGGTTTGGCTGCCCCAAGATTTCTACCCCCAGATTATGGTGTCCAGGGTATAATACTCTCCCCTGCAGCAGTATGGTCTAATCTGCCAGACTCAACTAGAAGATTTTAATAGCATTTAGATTTACAAATCCAAAATTAGGATCCTCAAAAGCCCTGCTCAGATAACTATCACTACTGCAGAAGAAAAAAGTCTTGCGTTATTTTTTTGCACTGGTTATCACTTTGGGCATCATCAGTTAGATTAGGAAACCTAGAATTGTTGGTATCAAATCTAAAGGGTCTTCTAAATTAATCCATTGAAATTTGCTATATTTTAGATGGTAACTAAGGAAAAAAGGTATTTTCAGATGTAAGCAAAAATAAATCGCAGCTACAGACACAAGGGTTAGCAGAACTGGAAGGAGGGTGAAGAAATCCTGGAGTTAGGAAGGTCTGGTTTCTAACATGTTTGTCTTCAGTTTGACTGATTTCAGTGTTTCAGAAGGAGTAAGGGTAAACTGTAAAGCAAAATAATAGAAGAATTTATTGCATGTATTTATACATATTGGATAGATTTGTAGTTTTTCAGTATCTTACTGGGATCAAAGCTGAGCTCCATGCTGAAGTGCAGTTCTGTGCTACATGAAACACAGACCATAAAAAATTTCCACAATCATGATGTGATCAGTGCCATACTAACAGAGAAGTACACAGTTGCACCTAGCTTTGAAAAAAGATGCAGGCATATCAAAAAGACAGCAGTTATCAGTCACACCTGATACATTCCAGCCTTCTGTTAAGTTTCATTGGAATTTTCAGCCCATTCAGTCATGAACTGAAGGTGGAACAAAGTCCTGTGACTGAAGGAGAGGGGGTCGAAGTCAAGATACAGTGAGAACACTCAGAAAAATATTTACTTGGTGTCGTATGAAAGCTGGGCTACTTGAGTAAAGCATTCCAAGCTCTTCCTGAGGGTAGTGGCCACTGAAGATTTTTCAGCATCTCTGTAAATCCTGGGATACAGGTACATGGGATATCTGTACAAGACTGTGGTAGAGACTGGTTCAGAGACTACCTCTGACCCTGTATGTAAAGAGCTGCAACAACTGCCAATACATTAAAAAGATATTTGCTGAGATAGTTAGCTATAGTTATTAAAAAACAAGCTAGCAAGAAAAGGGTAAGATAAAACAAGACCAAATAATCAAAAACTTCCTGGAGAAACAGGCAACGTTAAAAAAGAAACAAAGCCCCTAATCTCTACAGAATATTGTGTATGAACTGACAGCTACTCTTCACATAGAGAGAACACAGTAAGAAGGGGTATTCAAAGAATATAAATACCTTAGGAATGCAACACATTTAAGAGCCTTACTTACAGGATAACCAGGGAAAGCAGGATAGCCACCAGAAGGAGGATAACCTGGGTAAGCCATTCTGGGAAAAAGAAAAGATATTGTCACTGTCAAGGCACTATATATGAGTTTGTAGTAGTTATCTGCTTGCTAATTATCTGTTTAATCACTTGAACAATATGTTTAGTAGGTTTAGAATTGCTCAGAAGTACTTGTCAGATGTTACGCCCACAAAACCTTTCCTTTTTTTCCATAAATATGACCATAGCAAGCAGGATTCAGAAAGGAAGCATCTTCAACTTCGTAATTACCTACGACTCTTACTTCAGTCAGGTAGACACTGAAGCATGGTAAGAGGCTCAGACCTCCGAAAAGAACTCTGAAATACAGGATGCCCTTCAGGGTGCCAGCAGGAGGGGCTGAGCCCTTCACTGGAACAGAAACAGAAGGGTCAGGCTAGACCAGGGTCCCAGCCCTGAACTGCACCAAGCACCTGTCTCCCACCACCCTGCACTCCTCTGCTCAGAGGGGTAGTTTCTATAAGAAAAGCAATATCCTATCTATCCCATGTAGAATGATAATTTGATAGAAATATGTGTAATCTCCCAGGTTCACTTCATTTGGATATAAAATTTCTGCTTCCTGCCAGTAACTGTTTATTTTAGCCCAATTTTTAATAGAGCAACCTGGGGAGTAGGAACAAAACAAGACAGAAATCATTCTCTATATTGCCTACCAGTTGTCAGGGATTTTTTGAGGCCATTAGCCAGGTTACGAAACACATAATGGTATGAAAAAAAAATCCTGTTAATGTTAACCAGCCACATTTCCTGATCAGGGTCTGGGAGTTACTCATGGCATGTTTCTAAGACAGTATGCACTATAGCTGCACACATCAAAGGATGTGGAAAATATAAAACGAATGCAATACAGTGAATTCACATTTCTAGGTATTCAGTGGCCAAACCAAATGGATTTTAAAGCGGAATTATTTCTGTGTTGGTCCATTAAGGCAATAGGTGGTAGTGGAATTAAACATCTGAGACTTAATGTGGAAAACATTAAAACTCTGTGTAGGTTTGTTCAAATAAGAGCCAAAACCAGCTTGCAGAGAAGCACACAGGTGAGTGATCCTTCCCCTCTGTTCTCGTGAGAACTCACCTGGAGTATTGTGTACAGTTCTCAATATCAAAACAACATGGAACTGTTGGAACAAGTCCAGAGGGCCACGAGGATGATCAGGGGGCTGGAGCACCTCCCATATGAGAAGGTTGGGGCTGTTCAGCCTGGAGAAGAGAAGGCTGCATGGAGACCTCATAGCAGCCTTCCAGTATCTGAAGGGGGCCTATAGGGATGCTGGGGAGGGACTTTTCGTCAGGGACTATAGCAACAGGACAAGGGGTCATGGGTTTAAACTTAAACAGGGGAAGTTTAGATTAGATGTAAAGAAGTTTTATGATTCTGTAATAAACTTGGGTCATTACTTTCAAATAATTAAAGGGGGAAGAGCAACATGAGTGTTTGTAGAACTATGCTTGCATTATAGAATAGCTAGTGTTGGAAAGGACTTTAAGATCATCTAGTTCCAGCCCCCTGCCATAGGCTGGGACACCTCACCCTAGACCATGTCACCCAGGGCTCTCTCCAACCTGGCTACTGCCAGGGATGGAGCATTTACCACTTCCTTGAGCAACTTGTTCCAGTGCCTCACCACATTCACAGGTAAAGAACTTCTTCCTTATATCTAACCTGAACTCCTGTGTAAGTTTAAAACCATTACCCCTTTTCCTATTGCTGCAGTCCCTAATGAATAGTCCCTCTCTAACAGCTTTTACTTCCCTAAGAAGTAATATCTTCAAACAGTACCTGTACAGTATTTATTACTGACAGCTGCTTGAATGGACTTTAAATTTGGCTTTCAACAGCACACTTCCTTTGTTATTTCTGACTTTAACACTAATTGTAATGCCCTTCATAAACAGAATGACTGGCAACACTTCCTTCTGATTTCAATGTCACTCTTTCTGCTTACAGGAAAATACTGTGGCAGCAAAACAAACTTTGTTTTGTAAACAAACAAAAACTTTTTCAGCTTTTCAGCTTCACCATTAAGCAGACAGGATTATAAAAACTGTAAAACTTGTTGAGATGCACTGTATCATTTCCACCCAACCACTTACTATGTTTTTCATGATGCAGTGATGGCCACTCAGCTGTTTGAGCAGCAGTAAAAAGTTTAAGTTGTACAATAAACGAAACCCAGCAATCTTTAACCATATTACAATATACCAAAATTTACACTCATTGGTAAGATACTTCATTTAGAATCTGATTTACTAGCAAACACATTCTGGCAAAAAGCTTTTTACGGGATGAGTTTCCAACATCTCACTTTCAAGCAAACAAGCCATGACAGCTATGTTGTATTTCTGATTAGCAGATTAACCAGCCATGTCAACCTGTGACTTATGGTGCACTGGTAAGTTGTTTAACACTTTCCTTACATTTGCTGTGTTGGTTCCTTTTCTGGTACGCAATTTGCGCTGCGAGTTCCTCTGGGCCAGGTAAGGGGAATTACAGTATTTCATTTAATCATCCCCCATTTAGCAAGACCTTGATTCCTGTTTGTCATTCTTTGGGATTGCAAAAATTATAATGTTTTCTTCTCATTTACTTGATTTAGCTTACTTCTTTTTCTCTTAAAAAAAAAAAAAAAAAGGACTTTTTTTTTAAAAAAATAAAGACTGCTACTGCTGAACCCAGGACAGTAATAAAAGGGTCAAGTAAGGGCTGCTGCTTCACTTACTTCAAGCCTTTTATAACAGATGGGCATGATGCTAAACTGGCATTTCAGACTTGCCTCTGACACCAGTTACAAGAGTCTCTCCAAACTTACTATGACCAGACAGCAGTATTGACTGAAACCTCTCCGTATGCAGATACAATTTCTCAAGAGATTAATTAAGTCGCTTACACAGTGTTAAATACCTGAGAAAACATTGGACTGCCGCTGCCGTAGGGCATGGCCTCACTTACCCGCAGCGCAAACATCCTCAGGCAGAACATAGGCTCTGATAATACTAGTTTTATAACAAAACCAGCAGATTTTCCTGTCAGATTTTAACTCCCGCCCCGTTCTCTCCGGGCTGTGAAGGGTGGAGCCGCGGGCCAGGCGCTGTCACAGCCTGCCCGGGGGTGAGTCAGCCGCGGGGCCGCCCAAGGGCGGCATCCATCGGTTCTCCTCTGCGGGCTGGAACCCACATCTGGGAGGGTTTCTCTTTTCTGGCGGATGGGGGAAGCGTATATGTAGCTCTGGGGGTGTAACATTAGGGACCCGCTGAACTTGGAGTGCTGGACGGGAGCAGAGAAGTCTCCTACGGCCGCTGCCTCAGACCCGGCCCTGCGAGACCTCCGGGCGCTTAGCGGGCGGAAGAAGCTCCGCCCGGCCTGGCCCCGCACACACCTGCTCCCCTCTCCGAGGACGCCCCCGCTAGCACCACACCCACCCCCAGAACCCTTGAAAGACGCCGGTGGGGCCATCACCGCCTTCCGCTATGAGCCGGGCCAGCCACCGCCGCGCTCTTTTGGGGCGGTCATGCATTGCTATGTCTTTCTTCCCGCTCCCTCAGCCGCGAGGTGCGGCGCAGCGAGCCCTCCGGTGAGAGACAGCTGCAGGCCAAAGCAGGTAGCACTGTGCTTGCTTCTCCTGAGGCGACCGGGCCCTCGTTCCCGCTCCGCTCCGGCATGACAGACCTCCCGCCGCGGGATGCGGCTCTCTGGGGGCGCCGGCTGGCGACACCTCTCTCTGTCGGGCACTTGCCGAGCCCTCAGCTGGCGGGCAGCTGCGGCTCCTGGAGCCCTGCTCCAGGCTGCCATTCGTGCCCCCCCGAACCCTAAGCACGCCTGTGCTGCAGGGCGCAGCGGGGTCGGGGCCGAGCCCCTCCCCATCCTTCCCGGAGGCGGTGTGTGAGAAGAGCGGCCTGGCCCGCGGCCTGGAGCGAGGGGCGCGAGTCACGCGAGCCAGCTCTTCCCCTCACCCTGCCAGCTGCCTCACCTTAGGAGGGACCTGCAGAGCCTCCGGCCTCTCTCCCACAGCGACACCGCCAACTGGAGGCTGTGACGCCTGGCGGCAGCCGCCCTGCCCCCGTCACCGAGACCTCCCCGCCCCGGCCCGGCCCACTGGCCCCGCTCCCGGCAGGGCCGAGGCGGGCCAGCAGCGGCTCCAGGTGGTGATCACCTTCTTAACCCGGGACCCCTTTCGTACCCGTGCAGGTTTGCCCCGTCTTGCTGAAGCAAAGCTGCATTATGCCCAGTTCTTCAAAACGTCTGCAAGGTAAGTTCAAAAATGCAAGTGCTACAGAAACGTAGAGTGACTTCCAAGTGGAGCTGTTAGGGAAGTGCCACCCTATGGCATTCCTTAGCCACCTGCCTAGGAAAGGAAGGGATAAGTCCACACTGCAGTTTCCCTGCAACACCACTGCAGTGGAGTTCATGCACGTAGCTCTAAATTGAGTCTTACCCAGTTACACATGAATTTTTAGCACAACATCATCATTCAGTAGCTGGCAGGTAATCAGCCGAGTCATCTAAGCCACCAGAACAGCATGTAACATGTGAAGTATGGAAAAGGTCTTATTGGAGCTGGAGCAGTTGTTCCTTTTATGTAGTTACTCAAATCAGGATCTAGGTCCCAAGAGAGCATAACAGTAAGATTGTTCTGACTACTACATACCTTTCTCTAGAAAGAAATCTTAATTATAGTTACATGTATGCAGTTGTAGGAAGTGCATTTCATGTTTTCTTTCTGCCTATTATAATATTTATTCATAATAGAACAGAAACTAGATACAAATAGTCCTTTCTTTACCTGTGATTACTTAATCCCTAAGAGATTCTGACCAGCAAGACAGAATTTATGGAGGATCCACCTATGATATTATGCACCAGTTACTTGGAATTATTCAAACTAACTTCCTAGGGTTTTGTATTTTTATGATAAACATCTTAGCATTTCAGAGACCATTAAAATGCAAAGTACTTTTTTTTTTTCCCTGTAACCTGGTGCCACACTTGAACTCCAGATGAAACAACAGCCACCGTTCTATTTGTCTGTAAACCAGCATTAAGTGCAGGCAGCAGAAAATAGGTGGGTAATTATTTACTATGCTTGCCTGCTTCAAATGAAAAGCACATAAAGCTACATAAAGAATCTAATAAATTACCTATCTTCAACAAGATTTGGCTTGTTCTTCCTTGTTTGCCCAGAATGCATCAGGAACAGCTTTAAGAGTGTAATCTTCACACCATTCTCCAGCTGACCCTTCGAGTGTATGTTTACTTTATTTCATATCTGTTACACACATTTCTTTTCCACTGGGGTATGGATTTAAATCCCTGCTTCCATGGGAACCAAGTACCTTCATAAAATACACAATTTTTTCATCTCTTCCATTTAGTTAACTGTTTGGATTTGAGCTATTTGGGAAAGAAACAATTTTTTTTTTTTTTTTCCCCCACTGACAAGATGAAAAAGAACAAGAGAAAACATTTGAGCAAAACAGTGTAAGTCTGAAGAGCCTATTATATGTTGCATGTTTATATGTTACTAAGACTATCTCAAATTTCTTTTTAAAAGCATGGAATGAAACCATTGTGGTCATCTAATTTCACTCCCTATATTTAAGAAAATCACTTGGCTTGTTACTATAGCTACAGTCAATACATTAAGGAAAGCTTCTAAAACCTCATGGAGATTTAAGGCAGCTTTTCACTATTAGGAAATTCAACTTTAGTGAAGTTGAGAGATAAATTCTTGCTCTTTCATCATATCCTTGCATCTTCTGCTAAGACATGGTACTGGACAGAATTCTGTCTGGAGGGTCTTTGCTTTCGACTACACAGTTGTGCTGAGTACTATGAATAGAGCTGAAAAATCTTTTTTTTTTATTTTCCAGAGTAATTTATCATTGGTGATATAGATCGCTATAGCATTGCTGCTGCCTTGTGTTATGTATCTTGGTTGGAATATTGTTTCCCACTTAAATATGAAGTATTACTTTTAATGTTCTATTTTAGCCAATACAGTTAAATTAAATGAATAAATAAATAAATAAAACAAAACAAACAAAAATTCCCCACCAAACACCAAAAAATAAATAAAGCTAACCAAGCACACGCACAACCCATGCTTCCCTCCCCCTCTTACAATAGTTTGTGGTAAGCAAGAAGATCTGGTCAGCTCTGAACCACAGGTCAAAGTATAATAATCCAACAGGACACTGCAGTGACCCAAGTCTAAGTTTTGCACTAAAACTTACTTTTCCTGTTACACAATCATGCAACTACAGGAATTAAAATGCAAATACTCAAAGTTAACTGAGTTACCCTTAGAATCATAGAATAGTTAGGGTTGGAAAGGACCTTAAGATCATCTAGTTCCAACTCCCCTGCCATAAGCAGGGACACCTCACACTAAACCATGCCACCCAACCCTTCTATGTGCACAGGGAGCAAAGCAAGTTCAGTTTACTTCAGGAAGAGCCATGTGTTTGGTTAGCTGCTCAAGTGAGAGTCACTACCCCATGAGTCATGTTAGGGTTCCACCCACTGTAGTCCAAACATTAAGATTTCACACAAACCTTACAAGTCAGCTGCCACCTAGTCTCTAGTTCTGTTGTGTGGAAGCACATTAAAATTAGAAGCTTTACCCTTTCTCAAAGCAGAGAAGAAGAACAGCAGTATTTTCAGCTAGACTGCTTAAAAGAGCAGCACATCCAATATTTTTCACAATCAGCTTTTTAATCCTTACAATTAATCCAGATATAGATAGCATATGTCCACAAGTTCACAAAATCACACACCAAAACACTACTTCCTCTTTGCAGCACACTTAAGCATTCTGCCAAGAAACTTAAATGACTCAGCTAACAAAGCAAATTTAGTGACTGTCCTGGGTTCAGCAGTTGCAGTCAGTTTTTCTCCTCTTTAGTAGCTGGTGTTTTGACTTAACCTGGGAACAAGGCTGATAAGGCCGATGTTTTTGGTTGTTGCTGAGTGATGTTTGCCCTGACCAAGGACTTTGTGAGCCTCATGCTCTGCCAGGGAGGAAGGCGGGCCAGGAGGAAGGAGGGACAGGACCCAAACTGACCAAGGAGGTATCCCATACCATAGCACGTCATGCCCAGGAGATAACTGGGAGTTACCCAGAAGGAGAGGGAACTTCCCGGTCGGGCTCGTTTTCGGCGGGTGGTATCGTACTCTCTTCCCCTTGTTTTCCTTATCGTTATTATTACTGGTGATAGCAATAGTGATTTGTGTTATACCTTAGTTACTGGCTTGTTGTTATCTGAACCCGTGGGAGTTGCATCCCTTCGGTTCTCCTTCCCGCACCCCTCCGGGAGCAGGGAGGAAAGAGGGAAGGGCAAGAAGGGGGGGGTTGAGTGAGTGAACGTGCTGCCTGGCTGGGTTTAAACTACGACAGTGACCTTCATCCCAGTATATGGAAATAGTCACCAAAATTGTAATGCAATAGCTACAATGCAAATTGTAATTCCAGCAGTGAGGAATTTTTTTTTTAAGTACCAAATTGCAGATAGCAAAATAAGAAGTTTGTGATTCTCACCATATAGAACAATTAGTCTTATCTCCACTTTCCAAGGCTCCCAATTGAACACATGATTTATTAAAGATCAATCATTGGCCATACTGGGTCAGTCTGACACTATGTGCATTCTAAATGAGGAATGCAGTATAAACCACTTGGGCATCCACAGAAGGGTTGACAAGAACCCAGAATTAGTTAAAGTACAAAAGAGAGGAATTAGCATGAGCAAGGATAAAAAACTTGTAAGAAAGAACAAAGGCTCTGTTGAAAAGGGAACTTGTAGAATTCTGTTAAGCTGGTCTGGGATCAATTCCAAGTCTTTTCTTAACTGAGTAGCACAAAAGTTAGGAATAAGCTAACTGCTGATACCTGCTGACAAAACTGTGAGGTGTTGACAATACTGAGAGTAATCCAAGCCAGGAGAAATACATGGATTTACACTTTTTTAATTAAAAAGTTTCATAATGTCAGGTCATGTGCTTAAATTAATAACTTTCTTGGCAAATTGTAGCTCAGGTGCAAATGAGAGCAGGGGCACGAGACTGGGATGCTCAATCACACTGCATGACAGACACCAAGAGGCAAACAAGGACTTCATAACAGGAAAGTATTAATATATTCTTATATTAATTGTAATATAATTGATGTGGGTATGGTCTTTACCAACTCATGTTCAAGAAAGACTGGAATTAAGCTTTAAGTGGGCTGCAAAGTGACCAAAGCATAGACAGTGTGCATCAGTGGAAAGGACATAAAGCTTACCATGCTTAGTAAAATGAAAACTACAGTACAATGGCTACCTATTATGTATAAATACCTATTATGTATAAATACTTATGTATAAATACCTATTATGTACAAATATATAGATTATGTATAAATACCAGAAAGAGCATAACGTAAGAACTTTAGTTAGGACAAAGGAGTTATATTTAGGTGTATTTAAAGTAGAATTTAAGATATAGTTGGTTGAGACAGGAAAGAGATGAATTTATGATTCAGGAGACTCCTAAGGTAGTTAGTGAACCAGAGAAGATGGCAACAATGAAGTATCTGTTAAACACACCAAATTAGCACAAACGTCTTTCCCTACCCAGAGAAACACACAGTGTTTCTGTGTGCAACTTTAGTTGCACACACTTAGAATGTCGAATTCCAATTGCTTTTTAGCTTAACTGGCAAACTAACAAAAACACAATGCAGTCTGCAAGGACTCCCTTTAGATTGTATTATAATCCTGGTCACAACCACCACCAGGAGTGTTCTGTGCATTACTGATCCTAAATACCTGATAGCAGCCATAGGAAGCCTGAAACCTGACTGTTGCATACTGCCTATCTGCTAACATCTCTTGAAGAATCATCTAAATGTCATCTGCAAGTCTTGCAACACAACAAAGCAGAGGGAAACTAAGTACCATCAGGTACCTGCAATTTCCATTGTGGTATACCACCAGCTTTCTACTGTTGAGACTCATCAGTTAGGAAATACTTGAGCATTACCAGCTCCTCCCTGCATTTTTAACATGGTATTTCTATTAAAGATAGTGTAACACCGAGTACTTTCATGTGCTTGTGGATTTTACATGCACTTGCTCAAAGATGTGAGCAACCACTGTCTTACTATACTAGAAAATGTCAGAGCAAACTGTAGCGTCTGCATGCTAGTTAAAGTGCGGGTTTGTCAGAAGTCATCATGCTCAGTGGAAAAACACAAGGTTTCATTGCCACTTTGTACTGCCAAGAGATGTTTTGTTGAAACTCTATTCCTTTGTTGAGGCTGACTGAGATAAGTGTCTGAGAAGGGTCCAAGGTGGCAAGGTGGACTGACTTTATACACCCCTCTAGCTTTCCTAAGTACACAGTGTATCAAAAGAGAACAAGAGACTCAATTGTCACAGTAATCTGTCATGAATATTGTGTATATTGAGGAAAAGAAGTTTTCAAGAACACACTGAGGTAAAAAACCCAAGATCAGCTCAACTAAGCTAGGATACAAGGAAAGATCTTACCATGGTTTGAGCAATTAAATATTTGAGTGCTAGGAGATGGTTAACAGAGCCATTTAAGCAAGGTATTTTAAAGCCTAATACTTCCCAGGAAAACATCACGCTGTCAGAAATAAACATGCAATAGAGTAATGTCCAGCATAGTCATACTCATTTGGAGAAGACATCTAAGAAAACAAAAAAGCTGAACATAGCACAGAGGATACAAAAAGTTGTATTAGTAAGGGCATTAATATGACTAAAAAAAATAAATATTGTATATAGAAGCATACACAGAGACATATCTATCCTGACTGTTATCAAAGTTATTTGAAGCCATGCATCCTAACCAAACAAAACCCAAGGAAAAACTCCCCTAATTAATCCAAGAAATCTATGGTTTACAAATCAATAGGAAGTTAAACCTTGAAATCCTTGGTGATGTTTCTTTTCCCAAGCTTTCCCCACCAAATTTTCTATTGAACTTCAAGTTTTTAGATAAGAGTTTCATAAAGTGAAGAAATTCATATACATAAAAATACTTTTAGGAATTCCTGTCTAGACTTTCAAACTCCAGAGAAGGAATGCCTCCTACATACAGCCAGGCTTTACAATTAAGCAAAATTATGCATTACATTTATGTTTGAAATATTGTCCTTCACAAGAATGGCCACTGAAATTTGAAATCAGGCATTCAAAGTTCCAGCAGTAAAGTAAGGTTCACAATGTGCTATTCACCCAGTAAAAAAGGACAGAATGGATGGAATCTGATATGGGGTTTCTAAACAGGCAATTATTTTTTTTCCTATTTCAATTCCAAGCATTTGTCACTGTGGTGTGTGACATACAACCAAATCTACGGATTGCCTCTTCTTCTGACACCTCTGCTTTGCAGTGAATCTGTCTAGGAAGACAGCCTCAGTTCCTTCTGATGTATCATAGTCTTCAGGTACTTGCAAGGACTGCCAAATTCTATGATACATTTTCTGTAACAACGATCACAAATTAATCTTTCTTTTCAGGGCTTTGCATTTTGTGATCATTAGATAGCATAGCTATTCAACTTGTAGAGCATTTAAAATTTTTCTTCTTACATATTATCTTCTTACATTTAGTCTTCCTAACAAGGAATGGCAAGAGTTTACTGCAAAGGAGAAATCAGGGAAAGGATGTTATCCTTTCTTCCCATTTTTTTTTGTAGTAATTGAGAGACTTATCCAGCTTTGCTGCTTGCTCTTTCCCTCCAACTATTTCAAGGCTTACTTTAAAGAACACCTTGACCTGAAAATCTATGAAATATTTAAATGACCAAAGTTACTCATATTAAGTTTAAAGACAAGAAGGGAAACCAAAGATTTTTATTCAGACTTATAAAAAATGAGAGCCAAGTTTGAACTTAATGCTCACAAATAACATTTTCAAAGAGGTGAGAATCCTTGATCCAGTTTTCATGTACCCTGTCCCTGCAATTAGAACTTAGTACGTAGTCACTAGGGGATTTCTCCACATTGGAACCAGTACAGGATCTACAGAACTGTAACCTGAGGCCCACTCTTGGTAAATTTCAAATTCATTTATCAAAACAGATGTGAGGCATCAGAAATCATCATTAGGAGGAACAGTTATGTTGTAGAAGAGGGACATTTACAATCCATCACACAACTTTGCCCCTCAGTACAGCTAAACAGATTTCTAAAAGTCTGAATTCAGTCTCATACTCTGTCAGTATCCTTCTGAAGAAGGGCACATACACAGCACCACTAATAAACCAGTGGTCATAATATCCCATAGTCCTCCATATCATGCGCAACACAAGAATTCACACTTTCAGTGTGCTTTAACAGCTGAAAAAAACCATGCAAAGAAGACTACAGAATTGAAGTTGACTTGCATCTACTCTGGTTTTCTTTCCTGATGCCATGTTATCCCCCCTTTTCTTTCAAAAGTGGATTCATTATGCAGTAATGAATAAAACAAGTTTTTTTTTTCTGGACAGAAGCCAATCTTGCCATTGCAATGGAACTTTTATTTCAAACACATTCTTACAATAAAGCTGTATTTTGTTATACAAGTACATAAATGCAGGAGACAAAAGACTCATGTAATCAATTTAAAACTATTGGGCTCATTTAAATTGCAGCCATTCCCATGGATTTCCTAAACCATGGTAAGGATTTTTCAGGGCAATGGAAATAAAAATGTAAACCAAGTCATCTAGGTAATTAAATTAACATCTGGGGAAATTTTGTAACAACATAGAAAAGTGTTTCTGCCCATTCTTCAGGCTCTTTGACATGTAGGGTGGCACGATTTTCTTTATAAACTCAGGAGTTTTTCATTGAGAGCAATCTGTGACTGTGTGAGGTTTGCCAAGTAGGTTACCATCAGCAAGTCCTGAGAGGAGGAAAAAGAAACAACCCACAGTGATGAGAAATACTAACAAAGATGATAGTCTATTAGGGAGCTGAGTTTTTAACACCTGTAAAGCAGTTTACAATCAGCTATTAGGAATGCTTCCCTCACAGGAAGAAGGGTTTGGTATTCCCAGAATATGAAACTACCTGTGAAATTTTAACTCCGAGTTCAAAGGGTATAAGCAAAATTAAAAATTAGTTCTGGTCTTGTTACAGAAGTAAGGTAGCATACTAAAACCCTGCTTATGTCCTAAGTGTTATGCAAGGAGACAGAACTTCAAGCTCAGGTAAAGGAAGCTGGCAAGTCACCAGCTGTAGTCCATCCTTGTAATACATACTGCTTTAAGCCTGGTAATTTGTATTGTACAGTCACTCTAAAAAGAGTTGGTGCTGGCTTTCAGATTACTTGCATAATTCCTAAGTACTTTAGAACTCAACTCTCTCATTCACAGTTGCTTTCAAGATTATTATGGTGAACTAATTTATCCACCTTCAGCTCTTAAAATATTACTGACACAAAAGGGCTGTATCTTCTCTTAACACATTTGTATGAAATAAAAGATGGCTTTGATCTCAGACAAATTTGTGTCTGTATGACAAATTTTCAGAATTGCCATCAACTGAAAAAAACTGGATGATGAACTTACATTGATATTGCTGTTCAACATTGTCTCAAAGTCCTCTGGTGAAATCTTTGGCACCTGGTTAATGAGATCCATCAGGAAACGACCAACAGTGTTGTCAGCAGCCACTTTGCCAGACTAAGTATAAGAAACGTACACTTCAACATGAGTAAAACTCAGCAAGTTTATGGCCCAGAGAGAAAATATAGAAAAACAAAGATGCACAAGCTTACATGAAACTTATTTGCTGGCTCATAAAGAGTTTGCCTTACCAGCACATCCTCTGCATATTGCAGCACCATGGTGAGGGTGTCCTGAATCCTGGCTGATGCTGACCCCACCTGCTGTAAATCACTGGACAACCCAATCACTCGGTTAGGGCTAAAACAAGTCTTCATGATAAGATCCACTGAAAGCAAAAGGGGGTAAGTAAAAAAACTGTCACAGAAACCAACTTGTTGAGGACTTCAGCAAGACAGTCTTACTTCCAGTAGAATTCACAGAACGGCAATTTTACCAAGGTAAAAACCCCCAATGTTTAAAGTGTCACAACAATGCCTATGGCCAAAATAGGAAGAAAAGATTCACCTCCTATCCGTTCTGTATCATAGTAAACATACTTCACTGTCAGAGGTGTGAACATCACGCCCATTGTTTTACCAGGGACTCCCATTGGGGCACTAGGAAAAAAAGAACAACAAAAAGTTTTCAGCATGGATATATTTAAGGGAGGAAGTAATAATTTCCATCTCAATAATCTCCGTTAGCACTGAAGTGTAAACCTGAGTATGTTACTCATTCTCACCAAAATCAGCAACATTAAGACCATGAATAACTGAGGACAGAAAAATCAGTCTGCCATACTATTAATTGCTCATTTTTAAATGGAAATATTCCTAGCTGGTCTGATGTTGTCAGCATGAATACATGAAGAGCTAAGTATTATCTTCTTAGCCACAATTCCTTCTTGCTTATAGAACAGGTATTCTTCTATCCTGAAATATTCCACACTTTGAGAAATTGCTGAAGTAACAAACAAAAATATGAGAGATTCAATTACAAAGCACTCTCAACACTTTTATTATTCCTGCTATTCAAAGTATTTGAAATGCATTTATGCTTTAAGATGTCAGGGAACAGCTTCCTTTTTGAAGATGTGTAGTAGGCTTCCACTATAAAGAAAGGCTGGGGTTTTGTTCCTTAAAGAGGAGAGCTCTACAGCCAGTGTTAGGAAGAACAGTGAGGTGGAATAGGTTCATTTCTCAATATTTAACCTCCATTATTAATTGATAAAAATGGAAGGGATTGGGGAAATAAAGACTGATAAAAAGATGCAGTTTCAGTTGTCTTAACTGCACTAATCCTCCAAGCTGCATAAATAAACTGCCAAGCCATAAAGCCAGTAACTACAGGCTAACATTCTGACAGTGTGATCAAAGTTTACCATTAACAAGAATTAACAAGAATTCACTATGTGAATCCTGTGAAATGTCATGAAGATGTTCAGAACACTACTAATGAAGTCACAATTCCCCACCCCAATGAAGTAGGAATGGTTAGGTTTTTCAGCTTACATACAGTGGTCAGGACATTCCAATGAGAAGTAAGCTTGATCCCTGGCTCTCTATTGTGTTTTAACTACTGCACAGCATTGTTCAAAATGGGACACTGCAGCCCACTATGCTTCTTGTTACCCTGATGTGGTCAGATAACTTCCCTCCCAGAAATGTAGCCTCCCGGAATACCTGACATAGGCTTTAATGCTCATGCGTGAATTCTGGAGACTCGTGTCCACAGTGAGATGGATTGGATTGTGCGCTTCCCGGCTGTAATATTCATGGATCAGGACAGAATGTTCTGTGATGTCATGGCCTGTTGCATACCTTCAAAAAAATTCACAGGTTTAAGAGCCATTCTTCCAACATTCTAGTGCCCAGTGTTTAGTACTGTTGGTATTCAACAAGATTTTATCCTAAACCACTCATTTCCAAGCACTGAGCTGCAGAAGCATATTAAATACAAGTGTTTTTACTAAGGAATTTGCAGTTTGTAAGAATTACAGAATGAGCATACCCATGGCAAAAACACGCACAAGACCAGTGTTGTACTACCAGCCATAAAGAATTGGTACAGTTGACATCAGACACCCGAGATTCAGTTATCCAACGTTACATTCTGGAACAACTCTTTAATTCTGTCTAAGTCAAAGCATGCCAAACAAATCTGGACCAACCAAGCAGACCTTCCACAAAGCATCTCTCTGCAGGAGGAACAACTTGTTAATCTAGCTCCTTTAACTGCTCTGCAATTAGCTTCACAGGAAAACTCCTGTCATCAGGACTGCATTTTGCTGTGCCATTAGAAGGTGGTTAACGTCTGCTACATAGGAACAGATCTGAGCTATTTTGTAGGAACAGGGGAGCATTAAAAGACTAATAGACCCATCCACACACTCAGGCACTGACATCATACTGATCCTGCTTCACATCCCACACACACATACTCCCACCTTTTCTCAGCAGAGAACTTTTCTGCATGCTCCAGCTGTTGGTTCCTCCTGAGGCCTTTGGTACTCTAAACTACTCTTCTGTGTTCTCCTTTCTTTCTAACCACTTATCTTCTATGGTGCAGGTTGTATTACAAATAGCTATGTCCTAGCAAAGCCATGCAGGCATTCTCTAACTCATCACTCTTCTGTGATATCTTTACTAGATGGATACAAAACCAAATCCTGTACATCTCCAATACCATCTCTTCCTCCTGTGAACTGAAAAAGCTTTACAACTGATTCTATAGCAAGAGTTGCAAGATCTTACTGTTGCAAGCATTAGTGCTTCTGCTTCTTAACCTGTGACAAGGAGAATTTCTTTTCAATCTATTGAAATCTATTTCAATTAGTTAAGGGACCAACAGAACTACTTGTATGGTCTTGAAGAAGGAGAACTTACCAGCCCAAGATGATCTCGTTAGGAGACACCTTCTTGTGCAACTCATACATGTTTTTGGCAAATTCCATATCGACTGCCACCTAAGAAATGCGACAAGCCCAAGTCAGCTGGTCACAGGGATGCTGAACCCTTAACGGCGGACAACACGGCTATAAGCCCTCACGCTGCCATCAGGGGCGGCACATAGGCAGCACACACCCCGCTCCCCAGCAATCGCTTAAAGACCCACCGCCCGCCCTACAGCGTAGCTCTGGGGGGTTGTACGGCCCGCCACACCCGCCCGGGCTGTCCCGCACTCCGTACCTCATCTTCAGACTCGTTGTGAGGAACGGAAAAGCAGTTAGTGACCTCTACCGAGTGCTTGTCCACAGTCCCTGCGGGAATGCAGCACGGTTAGAGGGGCACCGTGAAGGAGGTGGGCTGCTCTCCCCGCGGTCGGCGGCTCTTACCCAGCAGCGTCCCGATGACCCGCGCCGCGCCCTCGTTGCGCCGCTCGAAGCTGTCCACGATGGAGGCGAGCACGACCGGGTGCAGCCGTACCACGCGGCCGCCGGGGAACGGGCCCGAGAGTGAGGCCGACAGCGGTACGGCCGGCGGCGGCGGTGCTGGAGTGGCAGGCGGGAGCGGCGCAGCAGTGGGGGAAGCGTTTCCCGTCGGTGTGGTGGGCGCCGTCGTCGGACTCTGCGCTGGAGGCGCCGCGGCCGGAGCTGCAGCGGGAGCTGTCGCCGCCATTTTGCAACAGAGAAAGGGGTGGAGGGGTTCACGCCGGCAGTAATTGGCTGATCTGAACGCCTGTCACACAGCGTTACCTTTCTATTGGGGAAAAGGTTGTGCTAAGGCCCTCCTGCCATCTGTTAACCAATCTAGGGAGAGCGATGAGGGGAGACGCTCTGGTTGGAGGAAGAGCAGAGTGTCGGTGACTGAAGTTTACTCTTATTCACACCCTCTAGGAGCCGGAAAGTTTCCCAATTGGGTTCTCACGTTCCCCACCTCCCTGCGTGCCTGCTCTCGCTGCCTATTGGCTAGCATCGCCCCTGCTCTCTGGCAGGGCGGGAGTGTATATGTGTTTATTGGCTGTGGCGCTGCTGTTTGCCCTGGTGGTGGCTACGAGAAAAGAATGTTTGTGTACGTCTACAGTGCCGACCGTTGGCTGGCACGCTTGCTAGCTCGGTCGATCAGCAGGGAGCTCTGCTGGAGGCAGGCTGAGCCGGCCCGCGTGTTTTAGAGCCCCCTGTGCCTTTCCAAGCCCTACCATCTCTGTGGCCTTAAGGATGCCTGTGCATCCAAGGGCCGGCCCGCCTTAGCTGGTTTTGTGTTTGTGGCACATTCCTGCTTATGCTTCAGATCCGTGTTGTCGCCAGTTGTGGGTGACTGCTGAGGTGTTTGGGTGATGATAGTATGGTTCTGGTCACAGTGGCGGGGCTGTTGCTGCCCCTTGGCCTGCTTGTGGTGAGGGTAGACAGTACCTCTTTTCCTGCTGCCTTACAGCCGTAGGGTGTGCGATGAACGTAACAGCCTTCAGACGCGCCACCAAGTGGCCACCATAGGGAAGAAGATTAGCCAGTAATGCTGTGGGAGGGATCCGCAACCCTTCCGGCGTTGAGCCTGTGAGGCAGGGAAGTGCTGTTAGCCGTGGTTTCCAGGTCTTTGTAGTGGGGAAGAGTAAGTGCGTGCCAGGTAACATGTAGAGAGCAAATACTGGCTACCTCTATCCAAGGTTTAAGGGTTACCCAACAAATGGACTTCTTGGGTATAATTTGCCTGTTACTTATAGTTCCCCATTGTTTTGTGCTTAAGCAGCAAACCTGTGTAGGTGGGGACAGGTATGGCTGCAGAATGAAGCATGTATGCTTTTGATAACTGCTCAGGAGACTCCATTCTTTTGAATCTTCCTTGTCCCTTTCTTGGCTGTATACTTGCAGGTGTGGCTGTATAGTAACAGGAGTAGCAACATGGTATCAGATTTACCTCTAATTCTCTTAGTTCAAAAACTGATTATCATAGTTTTTAATGTTAGTTTCACAAATTTTTAAAGAATTTCAGATAGCATTGAAATGGTAGGACAAGGGGCAATGGGATAGAACTTAAATGGGTGGTTCAGGTTAGATGTAAGGAAGAAGCTCTTTATTGTGAGGGTGGTGAGGCACTGGAACAGGATGCCCAAGGAAGCTGTGAATGCTCCATCCCTGGCAGTGTTCGAGGTCAGGTTGGAGAGAGCCTTGAGCAACACAGTCTAGTGTGAGGAGTCCCTGCTCATGGGGTTGGAACTAGATGATCTTAAGGTCCATTCCAACCCTAACTATTCTGTGATTCTGTGTTTGGGAATTTTTCATCCCAAGCTGTTCTTTTCCCCCAGGTAAACTGTTTGTGTGTGTGTGATTACAAATATATAAACTCTGAAAAATCTAGAAGTCTCACCACCTAATAAAATGCTTAATTTCATGAAACTATGCCAGCCAGAAAGCACATCAGTTCTCTGGCACCACTTTGTCTGTGAGGTGGCTGTTTCAATAATTGAGAACATTTCCAAGAGCAGCAAAGTACAGTGATGGTTACCCCCTCAGGTGTAATCATCTTTACTCTCTTACAGATCCACTTTGGGCTCCTGGCACACTTTCCCGTATTTGGATTATCAGTTTAAAGTAATTTTAATATACAAAACCTGATTTTATTACTTTGTGGCTTTTGGAGGTTTTTCTGCTTTTCAGCTGAGGAGTGAATGTCATCAGTTGATGAGCAGTTTTAACTCAGTCAGTAAAGACAGGTTCCTAAGTATAAAAGGAGCAGCTCACTAAAGATAACACATTCTGCCCATGTGCTAGCAGTTTGCTGATTTTATATAAGTGGGGAACACTTCTCAAAGCTACAAAGGAGAGCTAGTGATTGTGAACAAGAGCAGATTTTATCTCTTCATAAAATTACTTCCTAGTCTGTGTACCAGTAAAAACTGGTTCTCCTATTCTTAGGCTTTCACTGTGCAGCCTTCATTTCTTGTAAGTGTGCCTAGGTCAAATTGCATAAAGCTTTAAAATGTTTCTGTTCCTGGAGCTTTGATGTGTCATTGAGAAGTCTAATGTGTGAGGTGTTCTTATTAGGGAGCAGCTGTTTGATCTCGTTCTTGTTTGCATCAAACTTCCCTTGGTGCTTAATTTGACGTAGTCAGCTGTAGGTCAGATGAAGCAAGCAAGGCTCTTTAAGACCTGCCCATTCCACTTTTATGTTGCCATTTTAAAAATCAGCGAACTAAATCTGCAGTTGTACTTCAAAACTGGCAACTGTGGAAACCTTCTCATACATTGACATAAAGCTGCTGGAGAGAATGCCAGGGGGGCTATAAACGTGAGTAAAAATTGATAGCCTGTATCTCAAGAGCGAAAGATCAGTGGTTGTCTCGCACAAAACCCACTTCATACAAAGATTGTATAAATCTAACAACAATAAAATCAATTGTGTGATAGTACTTGGAGCAGATGCGTCCAAGCCACAAAACTGTTCTTCCTTGGTGAAAGACTATAGAAAAAGAAAAAAAAAAGAGAGAGACTTTCTTAATTGATATTGTTTCATAGAATCATAGAATAGTTTGGGTTGGAAAGGAATTTAAGATCATCTAGTTCCAACCCCCCTGCCATAAGCAGGGACACCTCACAATAAACCATGTCACCCAAGGCTCTGTCCAGCCTGGCCTTGAACATTGCCAGGGATGGAGCATTCACAGCTTCTTTGGCCAATCCATTCCAGTGCCTCACCACCCTCACAATAAAGGACTTTCTCCTTATATCTAATCTACACTTCACCTGTTTAAGTTTTAACCCATTACCCCTTGTCCTGCCACTACCATCCCTAATGAAGAGTCCCTCCCCATCATCCTTATAGGCTCCCTTCAGATACTGGAAGGCTGCTATGAGGTCTCCATGCAGCCTTCTCTTCTCCAGGCTGAACAGCCCCAACTTTCTCAGCCTGTCTTCGTATGGGAGATGCTCCAGTCTCCTGATCATCCTGTGGCCGTCATCACAAAATATCAGTTTATGTTTAGAGTAGGGTAGTTACCAGTGTCCCATTAATGGTGCCTGTTGTTGGGAACTTAGTGTCTGTCTAGTGAGATGATTAAGATGTTCAGATACTACCTCATTACAGTAAAATCTGTCTAGAGGAGAATCAGAAGACACATTTGCACATAAACATGGATCAGTGTTTTACCTTGGGCTTTCTGATCTTAATTGCTTGGTTTCCCTGCATTTGGTTTTGGTGGTGAATATAATTAAGCTCCTAGCAGTGCTTTTGTGTGATTTCTCTTTATATTTCTCATGTGTGACTGAGTTGTCATAGAATAGTTAGGGTTGGAAAGGACCTTAAGATCATCAAGTTCCAACCCCCCTGCCATATGCAGGGACACCCTCACACTAAACCATGCCACCCAAGGCTTCGTCCAGCCTGGCCTTGAACACCGCCAGGGATGGAGCACTCACAACTTCCTTGGGCAACCCATTCCAGTGCCTCACCACCCTAACAGGAAAGAATTTCTTCATTATATCCAATCTAAACCTCCCCTGTTTAAGTTTGAACCTGTTACCCCTTGTCCTGTCACATTATTGCATTTGCTGTCATGTCAGCTGCATTTTCACAGATGAGGTATAATATCTTTATCTTTTCATCGCACTTACATTACTGGAATCANCATTTGCTGTCATGTCAGCTGCATTTTCACAGATGAGGTATAATATCTTTATCTTTTCATCGCACTTACATTACTGGAATCAACATCATCTTTTACTCTGAGGAAGAAACAACATTGTATTACAGGTAACATAAAATAGTTACAATTTATTTGATTCATCATTTAAGGATGTGATTTTATCTGCTTAGTTTCATGGGATTGAATCTGACATTTTATTCCATTATTGTAAGTCCATTTTCATGCCTGGAATTTTGAGACTGGGTTTCCAGCCTTCATTGTGCTCACAGAGCTCTTTCTTTACCTTCTATCAGTCCAGTTACCAGAACTTGTGTTGCCTACTGGGTTTTTCAGAATCCATATGTTCTGTCTTCTATCCAGGGCTTTTATATGATGTAGACATGGGCAATAATTTTGGGGTTTGGTTTCTTGGTTTGTTTGGGTTTTGTGTCTGCCCCCCTCTAGTATTAGTTCCCTTATTTGGTCTTAATGGGAATGTCTTAGATATTCATCTGCTTCTTGTGCATTTGGGATTGCCAGTAGATGAAAGGCACTTGGTGGCAGCAGCCAATTCTGAATGTAATGAGTCAGCCAATTCAGCTTCATCCCTGTAGCAAGAGGCATCCAAGCCCTTCCCTGATTTTGTGTAATGTTCTGTAGACTACCTTAATTATCAGAGAAATAACACTGAAACATGGGACTACTGAGGTAATGCTTAGAGTGACAATCCAAATACCACCTAAAAATAATGAGGCATAGTGTTAACTGCATGCCACACTGTTAAAAGAATATACCTTCACTAAAGTTAGAGTGGCAACGGAAGTCATCATTAGGTGTTAAAAAGTAGGACATTAAGGACTGTGTACTTTTTAGTCAGTATCTGGAAATACAGAGATCCAAACTAATTGCCTCAGACAAGTGCTGAAAATTTTAAATTGTCGAAATGTCCCAAAACTACTTACTTGACTGTTCATGAATCTCAATGTACCAGTTCCATTGCTTCTGATTAACAGTGAGAGATCTGTCTAAAAAGAGAGAAGGTGACCTGCATTTAAAAGCTGTGGTAAAGGCATTTTGATCTAAAAGGCAGATTTCTGTTGTTGCAATACTGTATCTTCTCCAGTTTCAGTGAAAGCGTATCAGTAACAACTTGGAACAGGCTTTTCCTGAAGAGAGGGTAGGCTTTGTGCTTTTCTTCCTTTTTGCAATTCAGTGCATACTGTTGGGATCAATGGCTAGCTGCTTTTATTCCAAATACTGAGAGGATGTCTTGAAACAACCTTCTGTTGTCTCATATGATGCCTCTTCCCCAGTATGTACAGGCAGATGTTCATCCTTTTTTCCCCCAGACGAGTTTGAATATGCTAGCCCTAATACTCTATATAAAACCAGTAGTGCATTTTATTATAAAGATCTGCATCACATTTATATATAGAAAACAGTGACTGAACTCCTAAAAGCCCTTATGGAACTTATACTGTGAGGATACACACTTGGCTTGATGATGTTTGGAAGTTTGTTTCAGCTGTTTTCAGGGCCAGGTCAAGATAATTTAATTCTTTGATTATTAAGTCAAGATGGGTAAAAAGGTAATTCCCCATACATGCTTGCCTGGTTTTTAGTACTGGCCACAGGATATTCAGATACCCATGGCAGGGACTAAGGCTGCTCAAATAATAACAGAAAAGCTTAGCAAGGCGTAATCCCTGAAATTCAGGCTGGATGTGAGGAAGAAATTGTTTATAATGAGGGTGGTAAAACACTGGAACAGGTTGCCCAGAGAAGTAGTAGATATGCCATCCCCTGAAGACATACAGGACCAGGCTGGGTGGAGCTCTGAACAACCAGATCTAGTTGAAGATGTCCCTGCTCATTGTAGGGATGTTGAACTAGAATGACCTTTGAAGGTCCCATCCAACCCAAACTAGCCTGTGATAATACAACTGTCATACCACAGCTTGTTGGGAAAAAACAGAAATATTTAACAGTTATGTCCCAGCTTACATGCGCACATTACAAACATCTACATAAAGCAAGCTGTTGTCAGACATCACTAGAGAGGACCACCTGCTTTTTGGACTAATTGTGTATGAGGTAGTTTCGTCATTTTATATATTTAAAGAGTAATCACTTATGTTGTGCAGATCATCGTGAACATTTCAGGTACGCAGATAGAAAGACATGAGAGGGAGAATCTTAGATGCAGCGTATTAATGTCTAGGGCAGGGAAGGGCCCGGTCCTGGGGGTGCTGCGGCTGCGCCTCCCCGCGAGGAGGCGGCAGGCGCGCGCGGTTCGCACCGGGAAACGCATGCAATCCCTCCTGGAATCATTGCCTTGACACCGGCGTTGTGTTTAACTGGGTTTGCTGACTGTTGCCCAGAGATGCGATTTTATTTTCCTCTGATACTAAAGCGATTAGATGGCCGTGAATATAAACCTCATCCTTTGTAATCACTTAATGCCAATTATTTAGTGACTTATCTCTTCCTGGATTGAAGCATCATAAGTGGGAATTTGTGCACAATACTTTTCCCACCAGTATTTGTTATGTGTATTTGACTTGCCTATTTCTTCAGTTAATAAAATTAAAGTAGAATCAATGAGGTGGAATTCATTGATTTTGCCTTAATTCTTCCATGCCATTTCACATAAGAATATTAAGAGAGATTGAATTACGGATGTGCAATCCTAAAATGTGTTGTACAACCCCACATTTTACTGAAATATATGGTATTGAAAGGTGTTTTGTGTCTGATGAAAGCACGAACTCTCCAAGCACTCAGGATGTTCTTGCTGCTTGATGATCTATGATTGTGATTATTTTCTGCTTTTGACTCAAATCATGTTCAGAGTCAGCTTTCAAGTGAGAAGCATTTTATATACTACTTGTACTTAAAATTAAGATGGAATGTGCTTGCACTGACCTAGCAAAGCAGTTAAGTGCAGTACATTGCAAGATCAAATATTGTGTCATTATATTATACTACATTCTTCCTGCCTACCCCATGCAGTGAGAAATGAAGAAAACCTGACTGTGACTCCTGGCTGTTGGGTTGGGGTTTTTTTCCCAGGGACTATGAAGCACAAATGTGGCAACACTGCCATCCTTTCTGTGTAATCAGCTGGAATAAGTAACTCCTGGCAGGCAGCCTTTACACAGTGTCTCTTTGTCTGGTAACTTGCTGCTACTGTGCTTGACTTTAAAGCATTTGTAACAAGAGAAGTGCCCTGTCCTTGAATACCTACTGACATCCAAATAAAATGAGGTGTAATGTCACTGACAGCAGATAAGTATGAAAAATCTTGTGCAAGCAAATTTCAAATATTAAAATTTTTAACACTTGTGACAGCTAATATATTCGTGTGCTGTTTGTTGAGAAAATAATCTCTTCTCCCAGTCCCTTGTTCTTGTAAAATCACTTTACAGCTTTATTTCTCTTGTCACAAAGCATGTCCTTTCCTTGGTATCCTTTACAGCATGGGTTAAAGTCACCACTTTCCATACATTTCAGCCCAGACCAGAATTGCTTATGTGCCCAGAAGCATTGACCTAGACCTTTGGGGCTGACACTATTAGCTATGTCACTCAGGACAATAATTTGCTTTGGTGTCTTGAAATGGAGTCTGCATGCAAAAGTAAAGCAGCTAGACTGGAAAATACATATTTAATTTGATGGTGTAGGGAGCCTGCTGAGAGATAGAATGGCAAAAATGTTTTGTGAAAGGGTTCTATGTGTCTTAGTGTTGTCTGTCCTTCCACAGGTCTGCCCAGTATGAGGCAGCTGCATCATGATGTGTTGGATGAATAAGTGGGCAATGATGGAGAAGGTAAGAAGATAATAATTTACATACAGAAATGGGAGCTGAAAGGAGCTGTGGTAACAAAATCTAGCTGACAGTTTCTGTGTAGGAGCATGGGAGACCTGAGGGCCCATCACATTTCTGTTAATGGCATTTTGGGCAATGTTAAGACAAATCATCCATACAACTGAAGTAATGATAGAAACATGCTTTGGGTAGTGTTTTAGCTCTTTCATTGTGAAGTGTTTTAGCTCTTTCAATATGAAGTGTTTGAGAACTAGATAGTATTCCTCTCCTGTTTGGCCGTTTACTTTGGGGAAGTAGTTTAACATTTAGATCTCAGTTATTCGCTTTTGCAAAGTATGACTAATGATATTGTAGTGTCTAGGTTTGTATATAGGACATGCACAGATGGTCTACTGAGGAAAGGCAGGAAAGACCTTACACTTTTAGGAAACAGTTTTGAGAGGAAGCTGAAGAGTAAATTTCCTGACCCAGAGACTGCAGTTTGGAGAGGGAGGAAGTGCCTAAGCGGGAGCCTAAGAAGAGCAGTTACTGTCTTTGCATTGTTTTCCAATAATAAAAGGAAATAATTCTTTAGCTGAGGTGAGCTCATGTTGTTAAGACCTCAGGTGTAGCAGCAAAATTTAATTGTGTTTTATATCAAACCTGTTTATCATCAAACTTGGACTATAGTATAGTATTTGCAAGGACTGTTTTTGCTAGATGCTATCCTAGCCAATCTGTAGATTTGTAATACTCCAAGTGGTGACATATAAATTCACCTTCTGTATTCTGTTTGCCAATTGGTCTTTCTGCATCAGAAAGCATACTACAGCATTGGCTGAATGGTCTGCATAAGGCTGGTTGGATGGATCTGAACAAATAAAGAATTGATTCCAAGGTGCCCAGTACTCCAGCTGAATCATAAGCCTTTACAGCCATGCTCAACTTTAGTTATTGTGGCAGATAGGGGAGTACTGCTGCTCAGGTGAGATTTTTCAGTCCCTTCTGAAAAGTCAACTTTCTGTTTGTAGCTACAGCTTCACAGCTAATTTATTTCATCTAGTGTAATTTGACCTGAAAGTTTCAGAATTTCCAGAGCTGTTCTTAGATGTTTTGGGGATTTTCTGTTCTAAATCTCTCAAACATTTGGGATTTGCCATTTACTAATATGAATTATTCTGATTTACACCCTTTTCCATCTTGTTTCATGTTTGGTGTGGGTTTTTTATTTTTGTGGGGTTTTGTTTGTTTGTTTGTTTTATTTTGTTTAGTTTGGTTTTATTTTGTTGTGGGTGTTTTGTTGGTTGTTGTTTTTTTTTTTTTTTTTTTTTTTTTTTT
>NDXB01003887.1:2015-29699 GCA_002631895.1 Agapornis roseicollis
ACCTAACCTCTCATGCACAGGATCTGATGTTGTTATGCAGTGCTGAGTGCATCTCACTGAAACCAGAAGCTGTCCCTCTTCTTTTTAGTGCTAGGAAGTGGCAAATGCAAACAGAGATTTCCTGTCCTTCTAAGTGATCCTGAAAGGGCTGATTCAATGAAGAGGAAAAGTTTGGCATCACCATAGGTCTGAATCTTTCCCTAATTTTTGGCCTCGATGCTTTTATCTCTCAGCAATTGCTCTACTTTCTTCCTAATTCCTTTCTCCCCAGGACTCAATGAGGCACAAAGGGAGGAAGTGAGGGAAGCAATGCTGCTCTTGAAGTGAATTACATCTCTTTCATTTTCTTCTGCTATGTATAATTTGATCTTTCTGATCAGTGATACATCCTGAGGGACATACAGTACAGTGCTCCACAGCTCACGACAGGAGAGGTTGATGGCTTCATGAGCCATAGTGTACAGCACAGCCAGGGTTCCTCTGCTTCTGTGCTTGCAAGCAAAGCACATGAAGACATCTGCTTTGACTGGCTGAAGAGAAAAGTGGTCGCATTGATGGGCATAGAGATCTGGTTGGATCTGGAGCCATCACAAAATGACATTATAATTTTAATTTTATTTTTGCCTTTAGTTTGATATTTAGTATATGAGTAAAAATACCCTGGCTGTGGTTAATCATTCCAATTTAAGGAATTACTCTGGGGAAACCACATCTAAGAATCATTCCAAGATACAGAACAGGACAGAGCACAATGCTATTTATTTGATGTGTGAGGAAAATCTAATTAAAATGTTTGCTCTATTAAAGTAAATAAATGCCTCCATAAAAATGTCTTTTGTTGCTATTCTGTAGTGTTTGTCATATCATTCTTACAAGGCTAATTTGGAATCCAAAGTAGGTTCCCTGTATTACTTGTTGGCTGGTCAAGGGGTCAGGCATTAGTCTGAGAACAAGGAGACTGGCTCTGTTGCTGGCTTAGCTGTTGTCTTACTGTGAAAGCCAGGAATGCTGATTTTACCATGCTATGTTTATCCCTCTGCATACCTTGTGCATTCAGACAGACTCTCCATCAGGGCAAGAACTTGGTTCCTGTCACAGTGCCTGGCACAAAAAGGCATTTGATTGATGTTGGCCATCTCAAGCTTCCCAGCCAGACAAAATCATGCCTGATGCAGACATCATCTTGACCCTGAGAGAGGCACCAGGTTTTAGATGAAAGCTTAAGACAAAGCTGCTATCACAGAAGAAAAAAGCAAAAGGAGTGAAATGTGTGCAAACAGATGCTCAGCAATGTCAGGGTCAGGGACAGGAATGCTGTGGATGATGGGGGAAAGCAGCTGCTCCCCACTGTGTGACATGGAGCTTACAGGTACCAGCCAGCACTACTGGGTCAGAGGAAGGGTGGGTTGAGGCTCCCCCAGGGCTTTCTCCTGGTTAATTTCCACTGGACACACCAGCCGGTATCACCATTTTAAAGAGACAGCCTTGGTTACTACAGCCTTTACATAAAATGAAACAAATCACTGCAACCAGTGGGTACCTTTTACTCCGGTTGTGCTGCTGGTTCTCAATGGCCATGCAAAGAAAGGTGGTTGAGCACTTCTCCTCTGACACATAGAGAGAAAAGTAAAGGGCTTGGGAAAGATCTGAATATTATGTGGACAATCACTCTGTCTCTACAACTCCAAAAATACCATTTCAATAGAGTAATAGAGTTGATTTAGAGCAGAATGGAACTCCTTGGTGCTGCTGCACAGGGCTAACAAGCAACCCAAGACTCAAAGTGTGAGCAATTATTAATAAACAAATGACCCAGTTAACAAATGGCTCCAGCACCATGTTGTGAGCATTGTGGAGAGGTCCGGGGCTGGAGGTAGAGGTAGACTCCTCTCTTCTTATTGCCTTTCCTACAGCTGCTGAGGTTAAGAAACATTTCAAACAAGAAAATCAAAAGCACAGATTGTTTTTATTCTGTACAGGATGCCAATCCTATCTTCTATTGGCATTTTTAGCAAGATTTTTAAGCATCCAATACTGGCTGTTTCCACAAGGAGCAAGGACCATAAAATGAATAACATAAAGCAAAATATACATTTTCTTCTGTTAACAACTTCCTCACCGTCCACTGGGCTCTGCAATTCCATTTGTGAAAGTGAAAGCAAGCTGGGTACTGGAGGCACTGGGATTTTTATGGTCTCATGGCTTGCTATCTCTATAGGTCCTTATCTCTAGCAGTTGGTCTAATGAAAGATACTACCACAACTTACAGCTCATGCCTCCCAAGTATTTAACTGACCTTTGTCACTGACACCCAGGCACCAAACCACCAGAATTTTAATCTTTATAATGCCTATGCAAGATAGGAAAAGGTGTTTTGTCTGTGTTGAAGGAAAGAAGTTATCATGTCCTCAGTGCTACACCGCAGCTCCTGCCTAAAGTCACCAGGAGAAAGCACAACACCCAAGGTGGGTGTACTGCCCTATTGCTCCCCATTGTGGCTACAGCTGCCTGACTTAGGTGCTGTGACTGCTTCTCTCCATCCATCACTTTGGGAGCCTTCAGTACACCACAGGTGGTCTGAACTGCTTGGACGTCATAGGATTCATGATACCTAATTTTAGATCCTTCTGGTTGGTGGCCTGAACATGGCCCTAAATAACTGGCCAAGGTCATACAGGAAATCAGGCTTGTTTTCCAGCTTCTAGGACGGATTTCCTAAAAATTGCATCACTTCTGTTGAAATATTAGTTATGGAATGTCAGGGGGGGGAGGGGGGTGGTCATGTTTACTGCTGCTTCTTTTTCCTTTTTCACCTTGTTCTTTGTCTTTGCTTTTTTTTCAGTGCTCAATTAGCTGTTTAACCAAACTACAAATGAGTTCTTTCTGTTCACAGGAAAAAAGCCAGGTCTGAGATTCAAGCATAGAGAGAGTATTATTTTCTTAAGACTACAAATCATCAATGACAAATAATGAAAAAGCAGAAGAATCTATGTTCACCTCGAAATACAGTCTATAAAAACCCAATGTTTTTTTGGCATTTTAATGTAAAAGCCAAATTATTGAAAAGCAACTTTTTATCACTGGATAAACATAAAAGCTTGAAAGTTTAAAACCAATCAATTAGCAATACTCAGATTCAAGGTAGACAAATGCTGCTTCATCATTTCATACATCTTCTTGTTTATGCAGCTCCACAGAGAGGAAATCATTGGCTTGGCACTCACCGATTAAAAAATCCTTTTTTGTCGAGCTGAGGTTTGCTGTAGGCAGAATGCAAAGTACAAAGTCTTAATGACTGCAAATCTGATCTAAATGTCAAACCCATTTTACTGTGTGCTTGAGTAGCCCTACGTACATCTGGAGAAATAGAGACTCCTACCTTGTAATTTTTAATTTCAGCCCACAAGTCATAACCCAGTAAAGCCCCTGTATCAGTCCCAAAGGTCCAGCTCAAGCTGAAGACATAGGTGCTGCACTGTTTGATATTAGATGTAGTGAAATACAAGTTCAGTTTGGCTTTATCGCAGAAGCAATGTTTACTGTGAGCTTTTTTAGTTTGACAAAGCTTGTAGTCATATGCACATAGACCTAGAATTCTTCTGGTTTGGCCAAGCTGTAAGTGAACTTTGGGGAGAAGGCAACAGTTTCCATGTAATTTTGGGTTAACAATCTCTAGAATTGCTTGAATAGTTCCAGTTCATCCACTTCAGGTCAATAACAGCCTCTAACTATTCCTTCCTTGGGACCACCGTGCTGAGTGTTCAAGGCAATCCATGATCCTTTAATGATCAGCTACTCAGCACTTTTAACTATCTTCCTTATGTTCTCTTTACCTTCACTGTTCAATGAAGCCCTCAGAGCTTTTTATTGTATATTGAAGGCATGCTGATGTACTCTTGTTCACCCTGAAGGCAATCCTTACCTAGCCAAGGCCACGTGAGCTGCTTGTGCTCTCTGTTGTGGAGCTGCATTAGGGACATCAATGTATTATTTCCCAGGCGAGCAGCTGATCTCTTCTCCAGTAATCAAATTCGGTCCCTGTTACCACAGCTGGATCTGAGGACAAACAGGAGGCAGGATGCAGCTGGGAACAGATCAAGAATAGGAGAGCTGAGATTGGCATGAGCTGTTTCTCAACTTACATGGAAGCAGCAGAGAACATGCTATGAGGAGAAGGGGAATCCTCTTGTCTCAGTCTCTGGACTTGCAGGCTTGCTCAATGGCCTCCAAGGGCTGATGTGAGAGTTTCATTGTAGTGGTTAGGAGGTCTGAATGCAGCCACAACCTTAATGTCAGGGCTTGGTGACAGTATGTTGGAAACAGCTGTGAATTCAACTGGTGCCTAAAGACTGGACGTTAAAGCCCCACAGCTATAGTCAACTCAGATAAGGCAGAAAGTTCATTTCACTTCTTCGAAGCAGCAGGGATGTTTTGCAATAACCTGGTTACAAATTACTCTTAAGCTGCATAAACACCTCTGTACAAACACAGGCTTCAAAATCTATGGCTGGGATGTGGCTGGAGGGCTGGCTGGGACACAGCAGAGATGGTTCAATGCCTGCTGCAGACACACCTTGGTTGCATGGTGCAAGCCCAGATCCTTTTAAAGATGAAGATGCTTGACTGTCACAATGCTAATAGTTGGGATACCAGCTTTTAAGACCCTTTGAGCTCTTGGGACTTGTATTTCTCTGCCTAAGCATGCCAATAGCAATCTAAAAGGAAATGGTAAGCAACCTGCTACTCCACTGAGACACACACAGGTCTGTGGGACCAGATAGGATCCACCCAATGGCACTGAAAGAGCTGGCAGAATTGTATACAATGCTGCTTCCCATCATTTATCAGCAGTCCTGGCTAACTGGGGAGCACCCAGTTGACTGGAAAATAGCAAATTCAGGACTGGAAGAAAGATCTGGAAGATCTTCCCAGAATATCTGGAAAGGCTGGAAGGAATATCTACTGAGACTATAGTAAAGACTTTGGAACTGTTTCCCAAGCATTTTGCTGGATAATATGGCTACTCGTGGCTTCTATGGGCGTACTCTTCACTGGGTAAAAAAAATGGCTGGATGTCCAAGCCCAAAGAATTGTGGTAAATGGTTATATCCTGTTGGCAGCTAGAACAAGTGGTGTTCTCCAAAGCCCAGTACTGGGACTGGTTCAGTTTAATATCTTTATCAGTGATCTGGATGAAGGGATTGAGTGAAGAATGTTGCAGACGACATCAAGTTGGGTGGGAATGTTGATCTTCTGGAGGATAAGGAGTCTCTGCAGAGGGATCTGGACAGGCTGGATCTATGGGCTGTGGCCAATGGTATGAGGTTCAACAAGGCAAAGTGCCAGGTCCTGCACTTGAGTCACAGCAACCCCACAGAATGCTACAGGCTTGGGCTAAAAATGGCTGGATAGCTCCTTGGTGGAAAAGGACTTGGGGGGTGCTGGTTGATGAAGCTGAATATGAGCAGCTTGTGCCCAGATGGACAAGAAGGCAAAGAGCATCCTGGCTTGTATCAGAAATAGAGTGTCCAGCAGGATTAGGGAAGTGGTCATTGCCCTGTACTCACCATTGTGAGGCTGCACCTTGAATCCTGTATTGAATTTTGGGCCCTCACTACAAGAGAGACACTGAGGTGTTGGAGTGGGTCCAGAGAAGGGCAACAAAAGTGGTGAAGGGCCTGGAGCACAAGTCTGCTGAGGAACAGCTGGGAGAACTGGGGGTGTTTAGCTCAGAGAGAGGAGTTTGAGGGGGAAACCTTAGTGGTCTCTACAACTACCTGTAAGGGGGTTGTAATGAGTTGGGTATCCATCTCTTCTCCCAAGTAACAAGTAATAGAACAAGAGGAAACAGACTCAAGTTGTGCCAGGGGAGGTTTGGGTTGGATATTAGGAAAAATGTCTTCACTGGAAGGGTTGTCAAACATTGGAACAGGCTTCCCAGGGAAGTGGTGAATCACCACCCCGAGAGGTATCTAAAAGATGTGTAGCTGTGGTGCTTAGGGACATGGTTTAGCAGTGGACTCCGTACTGTTAGGTTTACAGTTGGACTTGATGATCTTATGGGTCTTTTCCAACCTGTAAGATTGAAAATGATTTGAAGATTCAGTAATCCAATGGTTTAATGGTAGATTTGGCTGTGCTAGGTTAATGGTTAGACTTCATGATCTTGCAGGTTTTTTTCCTACCAAAATGATTCTATGAATCTATGAATTTCAGATCTGGCCATTTGCAGTAGTATTGAAACTTAACTGCCCAAGGAAGAATGTCTTAAAGCACGTTTTATTCCAAAAGATGTAATCAGACCCAAAGAGCCATGCCTGAAGATGCAAAACTGTGGGTACTGAAATATTTGGCAGGTATCAGGTCATTGTGTGAGCTAATAATGAAAGGAAAAAGCGTATGCAGATTATGAAAAACACACTGTTGCAGTAGCAAGGGTTTTTGGCAGGCTGTCAAGGATCATTCAGCATGGGTTTTGTGTATTTATTATGCCTTAACACACACTTTGAACTTTTGAAGCACAGAGGGTCTTGCTGAAGATCACTGAATGTTACTGTAAAAGAGAAGGAGTGGAGATCAGTTACTGTGTGCCACTTCACACTGGTGAGGGAGGCAGCTGGCCACAGTGTATGTTTTTTAGATGTGCTTTTGATCCACAGCCTGCTTTCTTCAGTACATAAATATGGTTATGTATCAGACCATGCCAAGGCAGTTTCCTTGTCTTTTCTGCCAGACTTTCCCTTTTTAGACAATGAATTCATTTATGTTTCCTCTGAGTGTCCTGAACCGGCGGGGAGTGAGTTGGGAGGCAGAGATTTCTGCTAAGCGGGCGTATGGTGCTTTTAGCTTGTGGTTAAACATAGATGGTACAAGAAACACATGTTAATAATAAAGATGTTAAGTGGGTACCAATGGACCAGGCTGATTGCTAAGAACAGATCTTGCAGTCATAAAATAGAGTCTGAAGCACTTGGACCAGAGCACTAATTATTACACATTTTAGGTCTATTGTCTTGGCTCTGAGAAATGTATTATTTTTAGTGATTTTCATTACATGTTGGATTTAAAAATAGACTGAATTACAGCTGGTCGTTGTTCTGCTGGGATGAATTATAGTTTGTTGAGGCAACTGCTTATTTTGTCTTGTCCCATGGCATTATGTGAAGCCAGACAATAAAAAAAGAAAATATGAGTGGCATTAACCTTTTGAAACAGAAGGAAAAGGAGCCTTAATGAAATAGAGCAATCACGCAATTATATTGCAGCTCTTAGTTATCATATAAAAAAAAGAAACTGTGTCCTATATCATTTAACCCTTTACCTTCTGCTGTGGAGGTGAAGTATATGCAATAGAAACACAGATGTTTTGCTAAGTAACTGATTGATGGTAATTAACAGGGCTAGAAAGAAATACCTTATTTAGAGATCCACAAACAAGCAGAATTAAGTTGATGCTGGGTATCTAATTTCTGCAGTTTTTCCTGTCTGATGATGCAGTCCTGAGTGATAAAAACTGATTTTTCCCACAGATGGAAGTCAATAGCCTTGCTAAAGGTGGTGGTACCGTTCTCTATCCACAGTTACTTGATTCTGACTTTGTCAGTCTGGCTGGGAGGTATTGTAAAGAGTGGAGTATTTTTCAAGCATGTTAAGAATACAAGCTCCAAAATAGGTCCCATAGGCATTGAAGCTAAAAAAAAAAAAGGAAAAAACCCTCCTGCTTCTTTTGCTGAGGGCATGATCAGATGAACTGCTCTGAAAAGTGCTGAGCCAAATGAAGCTATCTCCCTGCTGGGCCTTCCCACCCTGCTCTTTGTGTCTGGAGTTTGGCTTTGCAGGTTCAACCATTTGTCTGATTACTTCTCACCTACTTCAGTAAGGAATGTGAGTTAAAAAGCAAAACCATCCATCTTTGACTTTTTTTTCTCTCTTTAATATATGGGTTTTTCTAAAACCTTTTTCTCTTGATTGAGATCATTTTGCAGATCTGGGTTACTGAGCAAAGCTTGCAAAGTCGAAGGAATTACTGCTTGCCCACATTAAAGACTTTCTTGGTGAACAGGAATACCTACAGGCAGGGGATCCTCTTTTTCTTTTTTGTTAAAGGACCCCCCCAAAACTGTTCTGCAGTGTGAGAATTAGGAGGCTGCAAGTCAGAGTTTCTTATCTGTTTATGACTTAGTAAAACATCCTTTTCTGTTTGACAGCAATTAAATCATACCCATTAAGCAAACTGCAAGTCAACACTGTTCCACTGAAGCAAAAATCATTATCTTCCATCCATCTCAGTCCTCCCATACTGAAGTTAGATGTAATTTCTATTGAACAGAGTGGATCCAGGTTGACTTACTGGCATGGTGATCCAGCTTTGTGAAGCAAAAGCAACTTCCAGGATGATGTCCCCATAGTGTAGCTGTTCCTAAAGTGCCACAGCCTAGGACTGAATGCTGCAACAAGACTCTATGTCCCAAAGCTTCTCTTAATTGTAGTCATCCGTGTGGTTGGTGTTTATAAACAATAATCACCCTTCTTGTGGAGCGAATGGAGCTTGATACAGAGGCAAGAAGATGTGCTTTTATGAAGATACTGAGAGAAAGGAGACAGGATTTTCTCTTCCTGCATGAATTTGCACTCATAATCATTGAGTTGATGTTCAATGAAGGAGACTGCCTTGATTTAAGTTGTTGGCTTAGAACTTATTTTTAATGAGCGGTCTTGCTTCAACTGTGAGCTCTTCTCTTTGGCCTTGGGCCTCAGTTTCATGCCAGAAAAGCAAGATGCTGATTATTTCCTTTGTCTGTCTTGTAAACTGTTTGGGGCAAGACCTGAATCTCCTGTTAACACAGCACTTGGCAGGAGAGGTTGCTGATCTACACTGGGGCCTTATGGAGTTGCTATGGTTCAAATGTAAATATGTAATTATGTACTTTTAAAGGTGGATACCTGAATTAGGCCCCCTAAATCCCTGTTTAGATATCTTTGATAAATGTAAGTTGTTTGGTTTCTTAAGCAGTTGAGTGCTCATCTGCAGTTCCTACCGCAAGAGCCCTCTTGACTCATCTGAGGTGAGTGGGGAAAGAGATAGTTTCATCTTCAGACACGCTGCCTACAGCAAGCTTTTCCCATTGGAGAAGATTAAGCATCCACCCAAGACCTGTATCTGTGTGTGGATGCATGTTTCATGCATGCTTCTTCTGGATTAGTTCCAATGCAAAGGTTTTCACAGGACAATTAAAATGCAAATGTAGATGCAAATTGTGACAGATTCAAATGGCAGACTTAGCTGCAAGAAGATCATAATATGTGTCATCTTTAGCATTTCTCTCCCTTTCTCCTCACTGTTTTTGTTTCACCAGGTTATAATTTCCCCATACAATGAGATTCTCAAAGCCTTGTCAAAACACAAATGGCAGTCTAGTTTCAGGATGTTTCACAGTGTCAGTTCCTGTCTCACACAAACATTTCCTCTCTGAAGGAAAATCCAGCAGGAAAAGTGTTTTCATTTGGGAACTTGGCCTACTGTAAGGATTGTGGGAATTCTTGGGAGTATGTAGCAGTACCATTCATAGCTGGCACTCATCAGGGCAAAGACGCTGTTTGGTCTCAGCCACTTCAAAGCATGAAAGGCAGTATTTGAAAGATGAATGACCTTGCCCAGTTTAATAATTTACTATAAATTAACACTTGTTATGTGGTTAAATTATACATTTTTTTTTTCAGTACTGGGAGAGCTGCTGTGTGTACTAACACACACACATATGGAGAAGTGCACCTCAGACAGTTCAGAGGACAGAAAGGAAAATGGAAGAACCTGCTTGATTCACTCACAAGTTCTGTACAAGTATTGATTTGGACCTGTGCATGCCTTTAGCTCTTCATTCAAATGTTCCCCTCCAGTCTTCTCATTCCATGCCTAGACTGTGTCTATTGCAGCTATTGGGACTGCCAAGGACTGTAGTGGTGTTTGCTGTGATTCCTGATGAGCTTGGCCATATCAAGAAGGGCCTGGCTTTGTTGTTCCAGCATGAAAGTTCATCCAATGCATCTTAGTCTCCTCTTTGCCATTCCAATATTTTCTTTGGGGAAAAAGAAAGGGATAATCAAAGAAAGGGATAAAATAAAATGAGCTTTGGATCTAACTTTGGAACTATTATGTCATTTGCTCTACTTGTGTGTCTTACCCTTGCTCCTTCATCTCTGCTGCCTATTTAGACTGCTAGCTCTTGGGGATTGCTTGACTGTGATGCTTGCATAATACTACAGTCTGGCTCTGCTTTTGGTTGGTTTTCAATTACTATCTTCATAAATGTGGACAGAGTTTAAAGTCTGCTGCCCTTAGAAAGGTGACCCAGGAGCCCCTATTGCTACTGAACTGTAATTCAAACAAACCCCTGTTACACCTGTCCTGTAAGCAAAAAAGGGCTGTTTTCAGAGACACCATTTCAGTGCTGCTTAACGATTGCTAGATTTACTACAAAGGATGAGACCATATCCTAGTTCTTCACGTCTTGTTGTTCTACTTCTAAATGAAGGAGAATTCTTCAGTAAAACATTAGAAGCATGCAAAAATTTAATCCCCTATACAACTTGGACACCTTTACACCAGTGTTCTTTCAACCAGTTCTCACTCTGATTTTGCTAGATAGCAAACAGGCCCATAGCTTAGATCTAAAATGCTTACATTACCTTCTGTTCCTCTGTGCCTTAAGGATACACTTGGAGCATGTTTCAGGTTTCTCACTTCCTGTGTTGCTTCCTTGATTGTTAATAGGGAGTCTCCTGCAATTAGATCTGGATCTCTGCATAAATGTTCCTGGCTCTTCAGTGATCCCAGGAGACAACAAAAGTACTGTGAGGCTCTTTGTATTTTGTGGATAGACCTCACCAGTTATCACTCAGCAGAGAAACAAATCTGATTCTTCCTCCCTGATAGGAATCATCAATATGTACTTTTGTGATAGATCTTTTGTCATCAGGCCTATAAGTTCCTCCATGACAGGTAGGCAATGAAAGCCACTTGTGATGTAGGTACGCAGATAGTATAAATCTCTGTTTTCACAGTGACTTAAGATGATGCCTGGATCTGCAGCACTGAGGAAAGCAAAATGCCCATGGAGAAAACAAAAACTTGTCTGACCCACCTGTGTTTGAATATTTTCAAAGACTAAATACAATTGAACATCTTTCTTCCTTGTATATCCCCTTGGTAGTAGTGCTCATTTTTATTATTATTATTTTAATTTCACCAGAGATTTTCTCAGGGGAGTTTGCATCACGGAGTTGGGATGTTGAAACCAAAGATGAGATGACTGAGTGTAAAAGGGATTTTCTGCAGTTTAGACATCTTTTGAGTGTCTGAAAAATATCACTCTAAAAGGTCTTAGATGATTTCTTTTGTGGAACACTTTAAGAACAAGGTGGAATTTTAAAATCGGAGCTTGTTTTTGTCACTGATGTTTTGTTTGAGGATCACAGAACATTTCTTTTGTCAAACCTTCTACCTGAGGCTTATAAAACTGAATATAATTGCTTGTTCCTGATGCTACATCAGTCTCAAAGCTACTTCAGTATTTGGCAAAAGAACACTTGGATCTTCAGTTGTTAGAGCAGGATGAATTAAGATGAGACGCTATTATCTTTAAAATCAAAAGGAGTCAGCCAAATCCTGAAGCCTTTGTGAGGATGGCAGCTTTCTGCCTGTTTTCTGAAATCAGGCAAGAAAGAAACCTAACCTTTTATTAGTAGTTTGGTTATACACAAAGGGGGACACACGAATACTTCAACATCTACACACAGATACATGAAATACACTGCACTAATTACAGCAGTTGGAGGCTGGTTGAAGGGCAGTTAATTGGTTTTCAGAATATCTCAATCAACACAGGCAGCAAGACACATGTCCAAGGATTTGAAGAGTCAGCAGTAATAGATGTCTGTGAATTCTCTGTTGCAAAGTAAACCTTTATTTTCACTACAGCATGTTTTATAGTGCAATAAAAAAGAAGGAAGTCAATAGCTATATCTAATATAACTGTAGCTGAAAAGATACTTTACTGATTCAATATTGCTTGAAGGGCAGTGTAATATAGGTATTTGACCTTAACCAAGGGCTCATATGCAGGTATTGGGTTCAGCCTGAATTGTTGATGAAAGAAACTGAGCCCAAGTGGCATCAAAAACACGCTAAAAGGAGTCTGATTTCATGTTATAGTTTACAAAAAATAAGTTGTCTACTAATTCCTTTTTTCCTTTAATCCTGCATAGACCCATCTACTCCTGAATGTTTAATACAGACGTGGTTTTATTTTTGCACCAGAAAATTAGTTGCTTTTTGGTGAAATTCAGCCTTATGTGTTCTTGGTCATTAGGTTTTGTTCTTTTCTTGTCCTAGTTAGTAAAATGGTTGGCTTGATTTTCAGTTGTTCACTTATGATGAAAATATTTTATCATCTTCCATATAGATTATTGGAGAGAGCAACTACAACAACAAAAAAAGCAAGAAATGGCTGTACATGACATTGTGACAACCTCTTTTCACATGAAATCTGAAGCACAGATGTTCCTCAAACACAGTAAAATTGCTATTAGAATTGCCAGGAACACTCTTGGTGCATAAAAACACATGTATTTTACATGACCAATACCTAATCCATGAGGTCTTATAGCACCACTTTTAAGTGACAAATCAGAATTGCATTTCTGCAAATATAGAGATGGGTTTGGAGAGAAAGAATGGAGTTATCTAAGGTTTGCAGGTGCAACTGCATAGGTTTTCAGGTGTAACTGCATCCTCACTTGAAGTAGTTCCTGTAGTACTCCCAGACAAGTGAGAGCTTGTTCTGACTGTACTGTTAGCAAATTGGAAGCCCTGTAGCTCTAGACATGTTTCTGAAACTGAGCTCAGTCATCTGAGAGTTTGAATATACTGAGTCTGGGCTGAGCTAATGCAACCAAGAATCAGTTTGCGCCTTTGACAGAGTAAGCTTATATCTGCCTGGAAAAGGCTGTAGAGTTACCCTTTGATGATTTCCTTAAGGCTTCTTGTGTCAACATCAACCAGGAACATTTTAAAGCTATTTGTAATGCTTCCATTGATTTCAGAAATAACAAAATTAGGCCAGTGCTAAAACCCAGAATAAATGGTCTTCCCAAGTTCAAGAGTGAACTGATTCCAGATCTGTGAATGCAGTCTTGGGCTTTGTGCTCCCAACCTGAGCTCACCTTAAAGATGGCTGATGACTGGGTTTTACAAATGTAGCCAAGATCTTAGGCAGTGCTTAAACTAATCACTTCAGCAAGTGTGTAAAAACTCAGCTAAACACAAGTCTTAGCTGATTCTGACCTGTGCAAAGACTTACTGACTCTGAACAGGTAGAAAGTAGTGACATCTCAGCAAAAAATCCTGAATCAGTTTGTTCAGAGATTAGGGTGTTTGCTTTGATTTATTTTTCTGGTCATGCCTTTCATTTAGTTTGATGCACTTCTTCAGATTAACATATGCTGCCCTGATGCTGCTCTGCTGAGCTCTTTCCACATTCTCTTTGAGTCAAAAATTTTTTAAAGAAAAGTGTTTTGGAAAATAATACTTTAAAGTTTGGAAAACTGATTTAAAATCATCTTGAAGATAAAACATTGTTTTTGAGAGTCCAGCTGTTGCTGCTGATTTGGAACAGGGACTGTGAAGATATGTTTCAGAGACCTCAGTGATTTTCTGGTTCAACGATTTCTCCCAAAAATAGTTATTTAGGAGTAAAATTAAGAAAGAATTGGTCAAAGTAAAGTTTTTCTGGAAAATGGTGTTGACTGGATTTCCAGAGAAGAATGTCCAGAATTTAACATTGTTTGAGATAAACTGAGATATTTTACCCCTTCTGGACAACTGTGTTGTGGTTTAAACCCAGCCACGCAGCTCGTTCACTCAATCCCCCCTTTCTTGCCCTCCCCTGCTTCCAGAGGGATGGGGAGGAGAATCAAAAGAATGCAATTCCCACAGGTTGAGATAAGAACAGTTTAGTAACTAAGGTATAACACAAATCACTGCTGCTACCACCAATGCTAATAATGATAACAATGGAAGAGAATCCAGCATCTCACCAACCACTGACAGATAACTCATGACACCCCAACCCAACCGAGTGCTGACTGACCAACTCCTCCAACCACCCCAAGAGAGAACTTGCCCTTCTGGGTAACTCCCAGTTACATCCTGACCATGACGTGCTGTGGTATGGAATACCTCTTTGGCTAGCTTGGGTCAGGTGTCCTGTCCCTGCTTCCTTCCCGCCTCTTCTCCTCCCTGGCAGAGCATGAAGCTCACAAAGTCCTTGGTCAGAACAAAACATTCGAGCAGTAACTAAAAACAACTCTGTTACCAGTTTTGTTCCCAAGTTGAGTCAAAACACAGCACTGCACCAGCTACTAAGAAGGCAAAAATTGACTGCTATTGCTGAACCCAGGACAAACTGCCTCAGGCTTCCTGTACATACATGTGGATATTGTTGTATAGATCAGTGCCTTAATTCTGACTTTGACCCTCAGTGCACTAGAAAGTGTTTTGGACCTTAGCCTGGTGAAATGAAGGCTGAGAAGGTAAATGGTACCTTGAAATGGTGCCTTGAAGACACTGCAGTAGCATAAGTGTTAGGTTTTCAAAGAGTCTGGATTAAAGTGAGAGCAATGAGGACAAGGTGTTGCTTTTTCAAGAGGCAGTGATGTGAGTGTGGATTATAAGGATGTTTTTTTCTATTGAGGGGAGACTCATCTGCTCTCTAGAAAAGCAGAAGGTCCTTGGCTGTGGACCAGCTTGGTCTGAAGATCAAAAATCCTTTCTCAGATAGGTTGTGCTTTTGTGTGCGTGAGTGAGGTATCTGCTTCTTGATAGTGTCTCCTCAGGCTCTGTCTCCATGGGTTTGCAGCCTGAAATACTGGTTCCTTGAAGGTTTTCCTTGGAAAGGTGTAAAGCCAGAAATGTAACTGGCAATTATATTGTAAGATTGTATACTTAAAAATAATAAAGTAGAACAAGTACTATTATTTATCCAGTTGGCCAAATTATTTCCTGGCATAATTGTTTGGTGATTGTGTTTCATGTGATGGTTCCATACAGATAAGGTTACTAATCGGCTCTAAATATTAGAGGGCTATCACAATGTAGGACATTAACAGAGATTTGGGAGATACAAGTAGATGACTTTTAAGGTCCATTACAACCCAAACTGTTTTATGATTCTATGATGATTTCAGTAGAGGGCTAAAATAGACTTTGAAAATGTGCTTGGCAAACTTTCTTTTGTACTGCAGTACTACCCCATAATAATGCAGAGAGAAGTAAGGTACCTCCAAACTCTGTGCCATGATGTTATGTGCCCAGTGACGTGTATGTAGCCCACAGGTGAGAGATTCCCTGTCATTTATGGGCCCAAGGCTAGAGAAATACATAGTTGTTACCCATGTCACGTGTTGGATCACTCTTAACACTTTGTTCCTTATTTGCTTAAGTTATTAATCCTGTGTTTACTTTTTGGAGGTTGTAGGTGGAACATCTTGTGAAGTACAGGGATTCACTTCTAATCCACGGGGCTGGCTTCAGACTTACGGAGGTCCCAGTTGTGGAAAAAGCTTCAGAGGGGCAGAGACCTTTCTTTCCAGAGATTCACCATAGGACTCCTTGCAAGCAGTGGGATCTGCCTGCATCTATTCAGGCGGAGGATCAGACACTGTGCTGTCTGGAAGGGTTGTCAATGAGTATGTCTTGTAGAGGGAGAGCAATATGTGTTCATTTTATATACCTCAGTTGGAGGTTCCTATGTTTTCATGGTAATTTTGGATATAAATTTCTCGGTGCTCATGTTGATAGGAGTTAGTTTTCATTTTAAAGAATCTTTTTATTTCAGGAGTTTGTTTTGAGAGTCGCTGAAATGATTGAAGATTCAGCTCCTACTTTAATCTACTCTTTTTAATTTATCATCCTCTGAAAATACCCCCATGGCAAAGGATGTTCAGAAGTATCTGTGTGACTTAGAAACTGAATACACTGAGGTAATTTTAACCTCCCCAGTAATCTTGCACAGCACAGGAAAGTATAAAAAATAAGAACATTTCCGAAATTTTCAGAGAATAAAAAGAAATCCCAAATAGCAAAGCATTGTTACAGAAATGTTTGCAGTGGATTGTGGTCAAAATACCTGGAGGCTAAATTTCAAACTGACCAGGAAAATGTTCCTCTGGGCATAATTCTTTTCTGTATGTGACAGCACTAATCCTCTCTAGTCCTGTGTGAAGACAAACAGTCCTGAGGAAGGCTGTGGCTTGGGAAAAGTGCAGAAATAACCAGTTTATTCTGAGAACAACTGAGCAAGTTTCACTCATTGAAGACCTGCAGTATGCAACAAGGTGTTTTCACAAGCCTGTGAAGCTTGTGGCCTATGTCATGTCCCTGTACTCTCTAAATGAAAATGAAATGTTATCAAAAGATCCTGCCCTGAGCCACAAGCTAAATCTTTGTGGACCTCGTGAGACATAAGACAGCTTGTTATTATTGCTACTGCCTTTATACAGAAAAATACACAAGGAGCAGAGTCAAGGTTTCTCATTATTTTTCACATCTTACATTTTAGGAACATACAGGTAAGGCCATGTGGGAAGTAAGAGAATATCCAAAGTGTTATCATTCTGTAAATGTGAATATTCATGACAGGTATGAGCAAAACCTTTTTTAATTCTTCCCAGGAAACCATGTATAATATTGATCCTTTTTGTTTTTATTTACCCGGTTCTTCTTGGGTGAAATCAGAGGTGGTTGGAGTTCTGAAGGTGAATACTTATTTAATAAATGTTAGGAGATTCTTTCTGTAAATTTACATCAGACTTACCCACAGTAGATCAGTACCTGTAGGCTACTGTTTACAAATATAACGTATGAATTGCTTCTAGAAAGACTGTGGATGTGTTAAGTGTTTGCAATGCTAAGGAAAGCATGAAGTGAATGGTGCTGAAAGTATCCCGAGAGCACATGCAAGGCTTTAACTTTTGTACAGCTTCTATAACTAACATTAGTGTGAGGTGTTCTTGCCCATGGCAGGGGGGTTGGAACTAGATGATCTTAAGGTCTTTTCCAACCCTAAGTGTTCTATGATTCTATGATTCAGAGACAGAATGGGTTCTTAATGGAAATGGCTTTGTAATAAGAGTAGGAGCAATGAGTGTAACTTCCAGTGAGTCTGAACAACCAGATGTGATACCATACAATGAAGAGCAAAGGGCCTAGGGAATTTCTGCAACATGAGGACTGTCCTGGGAAAGTGTAGGTCTTGGAAAGACTTGTGGGTGGTAACAGATCATCAGCTGAGCATGAGCTACAGACACTTGAGCTGAAATGCTAATACAGACTCATAAATATGAACATCAGTGTCTCAGTGTGAAGCTGAGAGCACCTGTTACGTTTGTACTTGAATGGTGCAGCTTGCACAGCTATGCTACATCCAGTTCTGTATCTCAGGAATGACTGAGAAGTTAGCATGCTTGGAGAAGAGAACTGTGAAGGCTTAGAGGCCAAAAACATGCAGTATTGTGAAAGATTCAAGGAGTGCAGTCTGATTAGCTTATTGCAGGCTTAAATGGTGATTTCACTGATCTGTGAGTGCCTACTTGGAGAGCAGAAACATGATTATAGAGGGTTCTTCAGTCTGGCAAAGTTATAGCAGATCAAATGGCTGGCAGCTGAAGCAAGGTATAATTGGACTAGAAATATGGCAATTAAAACCAAAGTAACATTAAGTGACTCCTTGATGTAGAAGTGCAAAATTTCAGGTCAATATTGAGAGGTGTTCTAAAAGATTTGTGCTCTAGTAAGTGATCTCAGGCTGTCTTTGATTTGCAAACCCCTGAGGATTTCCCAAAGGGAAAGATACACCTTTGTACAGCGTATTTAAACCTTTATCTTATGGCAAGTTCTGTACTTTCTGTGGACATAATTCTCCAAGGTTCATGGGCCACAGATTGAAAAACTACCATTCAACCATAAATCAGGGCTTGAAGCAGGAATTAGCCAAGCAAGTCCTCTGGTCTGTGGTGTACAAATGGTCAGTCTATGTGGTTGCTCTGGGTTCCCTCTAGCTTTGGGATCTAGGAATCTCAGCCCAAAATGTAGCTAGGTCTGAGGAACACTGATGCATTAGCCCTTACTCAGCTATTGCTCCCTATTCTGTGAAACACTTCTGTACAGAAGATGACTAGTGGGTTTAACCATATTGCTTACACGTTTTACAGCACTGGCGCCTCAAGCCAAATCCCTTCTGCTACTACTCTGGTTGAGTGGTTTTCATTGTCTCTGTTTTGTCTGTTGTGTTCACACATGAAAATGAGGCAGAAAGGTGCCAAGACAGGCTTTTTATTCATTTAAAATACCCTGGATTCTGAGAGTTGAGTGGGCAATGGGTTGCAATACTAAGGGTGTGCACAGGCACTTGTTCTCAGCCCCATGCAATCCTCTTCTGTCAAAAGCATGAAGAAAATTGGGCAGCAAGCCCAGAGGAAAGTATTCTTTTTTCTTTCTTCTTTTTTTTCCTTTTCTTTTGGTCTTTACTTTTACTGAGCTATTTTTTAGCAGGGTCAATTCCTTGATCTGTTTCTCTGTAGGGATACACAAATATTTGCCTACTTGACTTGGTACAAGATAGAGGGTAATTTTAGGACAGCACTGGGCATTTGGGGAATTTAATGATGCTTAAATAAATAAACAAATAATAATTAATAATATTAATAATAATAATAAAGAAACCCAATCCAAACCAAATACAAGTATGCTTTGCAGTTTAAACTTTTACTAATCACTGTCCTCATATGGCTGTGCTCACTTGACATTATTCACTGGATAGTAAGAAATGCCTTGCTGGTGGTTCCACTAATTTTTGTGTGTGCAGAAGATGATGTAATCAGATTTAAGGTTTAAAATATTTAAAGTATGTAAGTGATTGTTTCCTTTCATCTTGGGCTTGCCAGCTTTCACATCCAGCTCCTAAACTGTGACTCTCCAGTCAGTTGAACTCATTTTGATGGATTGGATTGACACAGATACCCATTTACCTCCATTTTTATTCCAGCTTTCTTTTAGCAAACAATTATGGAACAGCAATAGCTTCCTGCTGGGCAGACAAATTCTTTCTGTCTTCCTTTAACACAGCCATGCATTTTTCCTGGTGATGAATGCAGTAGGACCAAATCATACGAATCTACGATCTGTTCCAGCTGCTATTAAAGAGAAATTATTAAAACAACAGTAACAAAGTGGAAAGAAAACACCCTACTTTTTCCCTGGGTGCCATCAAACACCTTATCATTGAGCATAAGCAGCAAAATACATTTTGAGACTCAAGAATCAAATGTGCATATAAGCAATAAGAGGCTAAATGAATAATAGAGCAGAATGACATGACACCATATCACAGTCCTCAACTAGTAAGTAGCACAGTTCAACCTCAAAAGCTACTGAGTAAGACGAAAATGTCTCTTTAACAGTATTAGGGGACAATTTATTATGTGTATCCTTCGAGTGCGGCACAATGTCACTGCAGGCCCATTGCATTTGCATTATTTCCAGACAACGGCAGCAGCAGAAAAGGACACTGATTTATTTCAGAGCAGGCACAGGTGATTTTTATGTCTGTTGGGACTCAGCCAGATATGGCTTAACCCATTCAAGTCTTTTCTGCTTATATGAAGAAGGTGGCTTTTTATAACATCCTTATCTTTCAGCTCAGATTTCATTTAAGTTACTCAAGGAAAAGGTGGAGGATTTTGAAGTCTTTTGCTTTTTTAGACAGTTACTAAAGCTTTGTTTAATTCAGAGAGAACAAGTGATTGGCAATAGCTTAATCTGTTTAAAATAATCTGACGATCATTTTCACTCTGCAGCTTTTAACACAGTGTGTGATTTCCACATCCTACAGTAGCCAAATTGAATAGTCTCCTGATAATATTACTCCCTACTGCATGTAAGCTAATTTGCCAGGATCAAAAGATAACATGCAAGAAATAAAGGTCACTCTCTGGCTGTCATGATGCAGTCAAAGCATGCAAGCTTTGTGTCTGCTCAATTTGAGACCCCAGAGAACTGCCTGCATCCCAGTTTTCCAGCATTATAGAAGAGGGAAGTCTGGCATCTTGCTGGTAGTGTCACCCTACAGAGAGAAGCAGGACTGAGGCTGGGACCAAGTGCAATACTAATGGTGATTAGAGAGAAAGCAGAGGTGTTAATCCAAAGCAATTATGACTGGCTTCTGATAGTCCATCAATTTTATTTCTTCTGTTAACACCAGTATTTTTCCCCTCCTCTGAACAGCTGCCTGCTGTTGTGTGGGCATGTGGTTGTAATTCTGCTGATGGCTGAAAGAGATGCATAAAGCCAAAGTGTGAATTTACATGACTCTTGTGTAACTGTAGTGAGGTGCGTTGTGCTTAGCAGTATAGCTGAGAAAGGGGATGATTTTCAGGAATGATGTACAGGGTTTGTTTCATCCCAAATAGGAGTACAACTTGAATACTTTGATGTTTTTCTCAGGTGAGCTTTTCAAAATTTTCCTTTTATGTACACGAAAACACTTCTGTTTTGCTTTTATTCAGGAATGGGGCATTATGAGTCTGATTGAAAACGTCAGAGCAATATAAACAAATTAAAACTACCTACATGCTACAAATTCTTAAAAAAGGACTGGAGATGCATTCTTACAGGTTGCTGAGAAAGGACAGGTCAATGTTTTTGGAACAGGTGTTTTGTTAGTCTACTCAGAGAAGGTTCGGATCAGTTCACCCAGTTTTACAGTGAATTTTCACTTTTATTGCACTCAGAGCACCTTCTGCTCTGCTGGACTTGACTTTGCTCTTCCCTTCTCTGCTATATGGTCCCTTTTCATTTGTGCCTACTGAAGATAAAAAACAGTTTGGTCAGTGCACAAGTATATGAGCATAGTTCTGTGAGTACAATACATGTACATGTATTTTTAAGGTTACTCAGTGTGTAGTCAATGCTACTTGTAAGAGTGGAGAACATGCTCTTGTTCAGTACCTCTAGGAAAAGCAGTCATCCCTGGCAGTGTTCAAGGCCAGACTGGATGAAGCATTGGGTGATATGGTTTAGTGTGAGGTGTCCCTGCTTATGGCAGGGGGGCTGGAACTAGATGATCTTAAGGTCCCTTCCAACCCTAACTATTCTATGATTCTATGGGCAGCAGCCACTGAAACTAATCACCATAATGCTTGTGGACTTGCTAGGGGATGATTCTTATACTCCCAGTGTTCTCAGCATGAATTGCTGCCTTTAACTTCTTACAGGAGGCTAACAGGGCTCAATGGCTATTGCACATTAGAGAACCACTGTATTGTAAGTCCAGCTTACTGGACAGTCTGTTGCACTTTTCTGTGGCCCATGCCTCCTCTCAGTAACATAGTTTGTTCATTTAAAAGCATTTTGAAGGCTTTTAATAACATACAACACTTGCATTGCAGCAGGTGACATTACAGTTCCATTGTTTAGATAGTACTGAATAGACTTAAGGGGTGTTGATGGGTCAGTCAATATGTTAACTACTAGGAGGACCTGATCCCCAGTTTAAGGAGCATAAAACAATAAAGTGGGCAAATCACAACACAAAAAAATCAATAACTAAAAAGGGTGAAGTAGAGAAAAAATGGTCTCTGGGTCACATATGGTCCCATAAGTTAACAATTTGCACAATCTCTGTTGAGTTTAGCTTAGTTTCCTTCTCGTCCAGCAGACTGTCAGATCTCTTGAAATACCTTTGAAATACAAGAGGACCCAAATGATGCCTTTGTTGATCACACAATTTGGACATAGCTGAGCTGAGCATTGAACTTGGAAATTTAGTAACAGAGTTAGTAGTTTTTTTGTCACTTCAAATATAATTGATGCAGAAAACAAGTAAAAATATAACTTAAGTTCTTACAGAAAACATGTTCAAATTTGGGTATGACTTACGCTACTCACATCACCCCCCTAGTTATATAAAATAGGTGTTTAATGATGCCTAAATGTTTTATAACATTTTAAAAAGAAAAATACATATTTTAAGGGTGTTGGGTAAGGAATGACTATTCATGACTGCTGTGCCTGCCACTCATTACACAACTACTGTATTAACAAACATCATCAGATGTCCCCTGCAGAAATGACTGTTCCTAGTGAGAGCAGGGCAACCATCCAGCTGCTCATTGCAGCCTTCTTGGCCCACATTCATGATCCATCAGAAGGAGACATAAGCCTCCATTGGCTACCCTGTGCAATCAGATGGGTTGTTTTACATTTTAGCTGCTACAGAGACAATTCTAAGTCAATCTGTACATCTAAGGATAAGGTTAAACAGGAATGGCTGCAAATACTGTGAAGTATATACAGATCCTTTTGGTTTGAATCATTCAGATTTCATACAGGCTATTCACACACTTGAAAAACACCATCTCTAATGTTAGTTTATCTTGGTTTTTGTCTTCCTCTCTTGTACCTATAAACCTTCCTCTGCTGTCCTTCAGCTCAAGCTTTGCAGAAATAGTTGCGAGTGAATGTATTATCTGGGAATCATGACATGCATCTCTCTTTATAAAGCACCTCCTTGGTTCAGGCTTCCTCTTGTATGTTGTCCTTAATTCTGCATTCAGTTTTGGTACTAGGAGTGGTGTCCAGTCCATCTGGCAGTACATACCTATTTCTGACCTGTGAGGAGGCCAGGTAGGGATTTAGGAGCTGGCCCTCAAATTGGCCCAGTACGTCTGATGCCCAGTTAACAAAAGACAGATTTAGATGATGACTATATGATAACAGATGACTTTAACTGACATCACTGACATCACCAAGAGCAATTGTGGCCTTAATGACATGTATTTTATGTAACAAAGTAAATAAACAAGTAGAAAGGGATGAAGCATTTAAAATCAGATGATGTTAGCAGCTGAATTTATACACTGGCATCTGTACAAGGCTGCAAAAGAAACAGCTTCCATTGTGCATTGTGCCTTTCCACAACATTAATTCCATCGTAAACCTCTTCTGTATCACACTTTTACTGCCCTCACCATGCACAAATTAGGTATAATCTGGTGACAGCAGCCAAATGGTTCTTCCAAATAACAAGGCAGAAGTACTGTTGCATAACTGCTTTTTGTAAAAGAGCAAAAACATCACATATCCATAACTAACTGTAATGCATGCCGCAGGGCTAGTTTTGAAAAGGGGGAGGAGATGTTATCAAGAAGCACCTTAATCTACTTTCTAGGAGCCATTAGGATATCCTTTTCAGAAGTGCATTAGTGATGTAAGGCACAGTACAACATCCACGTAGGCCTGTAGCTAGTGTGGTTGGTGGTGACTGCTGCTTTCTGTATCCATATCCTGTTCATGATCACTCCTCACTTTGGTGAGCACTTACTTCAGCGGGAGCTACTGGGGTACTCAGCTGATGCTGCTGGCTGAGGGTAACATTGACCCCACACCTTCTGGTGGCTGTGCTGTGGGGCAGCAGTTCTGGCTACATGGATCATGAACAGATGGGGCTTTCACACCTTGAGTTTCTCTTTTCAAAGCTGTGGTCTCTGAGACCAGCCATTTTCAAAAACTTTGACACTTGAAAGCTCCATAGATTTTCAGGTGGCATTCCAAAAAGGTAACTATAGCTGCCTTTTCCCTTCCCACTCAAAGGTGTCTTGTTTCCATGTTCTTAAGGTGTCCTAAACAAATAGTTAAATCTCTGAAGCCATTAGTGTGCATTACTGTAAAAAGCACATTAAATCTTTGAGCCTGTTGTTTATTTGTGAAAGTATATTCCGGTGACACATGTTGAATTTTATTTTATTACTGGGTTGAGCTAAGGCACTTAATGTTCAGAGAATTATAATTATTACCTGGGAACAATCATCAGAGGTATGTCCTCTTGAATAATAGATGGACTAGACCTGGGACTGATCTTACATATCTGCTTTTTAAGAAAGAAACCAAATCTGAGTTAAAAATAACCTGAAGTTGCAAGTTTTCTGAAATAACAGAGTTTTTTGTTATTATTCACCAGATGCCTCAAATGTTCCTTACCTTGTACAAAACCATTCCTACCTTCCTCGAAGGACATATAATCAAAATAGGTGGTTAAATGGCAGGGAAGGGTCCTGTTGGTATGTATTTTCTAGCCCAGTGCTTACCATGTCTGTTCAGTCACCTTCTGCAGCATTGCTGAGGGGCATCAGCTGCATCGGAGAAGTGCTTTATGTGTATGAAGGAGTCAAAGAGTTTACTGAGTAAATAAGACTGAGGATAGAAGTTGTTTTCACCACTGGCAGCCACATGCTCATCTGCTGAATATACTCTGCTGAGGTAGCAAAGAGAGCTGGCCTGTGCAAATGTAAAAAGACTCATTTATAACCTGGGAACTGATAATGTGTGCAGTTTTAATTGAGAAACAACCATGGGAACCAGCTCTTGTGTGTCTGACAGGTAGTGGCTAACCAGCTTGACCTAATTTTTGTTTAGCATCTCAAAAGAAATAGTTATTTCTTTTTGTGAGGGAAGATAGTTATACAAATGTGTGCTAGCCTATGTTTATATATGTGCACAAATACACATATATTTAGTAACATCTCATTAAAGGAAATTAATACTTTTTGTTTATTTTGTATAGTGCAATTCATAGCTGCTATTTTTTTTTATTCTACTGGATGCCAAAACTCAGTAACAGCTGAGGGTAAGAAATGAAGCAGAAAAAATTGCAAAGGAATTCTGTTAATTTATATTCAGTTTAGGCAATAAGGATGACAAAACCAGATACAATTCAACCAGCACTTACAGGTGTTAGTTTTGTTACATGTCTTTGGTATTAAATGAGCTGGTTAAAAAAGGTTCTTGTAAATTACCGCTGGACCTTAAAGCAAAAGAAGACTTTTGAAGACAGTTTTGGTGCATAGGTTCAGGGTTATAGGGTGCTGCTTAATGTTTGAGGCATGGAGAGACTATTCTCTATTCTGCAGTAATAACATTTGAAAGAAGGAAAAAAGTTGTAGCATTAGAGGTATTCTGTTTTCTTCCTTATAATTTTAATGGACCAAGCTTAATGATGAATATTAAATATTCCTGAGTAAAAAAGATGTTAGTTCTAAAAATATGCCCTAACATTGCACGGTCTGTATCCCTGTTTCATGGAGTGCTTTTCTTAGAGTTGTACAATGCTAACAGTTAAAAAAAAACCCAAGCAACCAAATAAGCAACCAATTCCATCTGAAGCTACAGGATCCCAATAAGCTAAACTCTGACATCCAATGTGTCATCTGCAAGTCAACCCAGAGACATTGTACATGGCACAGGTAAATTACTTCTTCATCAGATTAAGTGCTAGTAGGAGACTGGATGATGAACTGCCCAATTTACTGGTCAGTAGATGGCTTGTTTTCACACCTGATACAGGCACAGAGCAGAGGTCTGTTCCTGATTCTACATTGTTTTTCCATATTTTTAAGCTCATATTGCTCTTCTAAGTTTCCTACAGATGAACTGAGATGCAGGTGTTCACATTTGGAACCAGATGCATGGTTTTGATTGTTTTTTTTCTCTAGCTAGCAATAAGCCCTGAAAAAAAAATCCTGAGTTGGGAAGTGCCAAACTATTTCCCAGTTTCCCTCCTTTTTTCTGGCTTGCAGAAGATGTAACTTTTTATAACTTTTTTTGGGTGGTATTTTCAAACTGCTTTTATTTCTTGTGAATTGCAGTGATTTCTCTTTGTGAAATGTGCTTCAATTTTATTAGCAAAAACCAAACTAAATTTGGATTGGAAAAATGGTTTGAAAAAAAACTTACTTTTGTAAGGCTTCAGAAGTGCTAATGAACAAAAAATATTTGCACAGAGATAACGGTCAGCCCAAAACGCTTTATACGCAAGGAAGCTATGAAAAACCCTTGCAGAAGGCCTTCATGAGATAATCTGTACTCTCAACCTGTGCTATACGAATGAAGACACAAAAAACTTTTCTGCTGCCAAAGAGCATAATAGCTTAATCCAAAAATTAGGGCATTTTAGTCTTTCAAATATTCGGTACTCTTCAATTTATGTAATTCCAATTATTATTGTTAGTCACATAAATGCCCAATCAAGTTGGGCCTTTGCATTTTAGGTCTCAAGGAAGACCTACAAGCTTGGATCCCACGGGTTGATTGTACATGGTATGAAAACAGGTAGTTCACTGAGTGGTTTTGCATATCCTACCTTTTAATTTAGTTGAGTGCCCTTTGTTCTTTTCCTTTCTCATGCACGTGTTCATTTCAATGCCTTTTCACATGAAAGGTTTTCCATGCCCTTCTTTTGTCACCTCCCTTTCCTGAAAATAGATTTCTCTTTAGCAGCATTTGCAAATTAGCACAAAGGCAATTTTATTTTCATGGCTATCTGTTTTGACTATTTGTTTCCCAGAGAGATGTTTTCTTCAAAGATTATCTTCCTGTGCCTAAAACCTTTAGGCAAAGCATAGCAGTGGTAGCAACTGCTGTATGTCCCCTCTGCTCCTGAGAGAGCCGTGGTTCCTTCACAGGACTTATTTTGGCATCTTTATCCTTCAAGTGTGAGACTCATTCAGGGAAACCTGCCCTTTTCTTAATGGGGTAAGCCTGCCTATAGTATAAGCACCGCATGCAACTGCAATCTCTGTTAATTCCTACAAAGAAACATGGTGTAGCTGTTTCTGTACAGGTTTAAATTATTTAGTTGGAGAACATGGTTTTGCTATTGTTTGTGATGCTGTCAGTATTATTCTGGACTAAAGAATTCTTAATTGACATGAAGAAGTGCTTAAGTGCTTTGGGGAAAGAAGGCCCATAGAAAACCTGCAGACAGACAGCTAGCTTCTGTGGGCAGCTGGTTTCTGAAGAAAGAGGTGGTCGCTTTCTGAGCTGTTTGCTTGCATGAAGGCTAACATTATCATGATATTTTCTCAGCCGTGCTTAAGTGAAAAGAAACCACTGGCCTTTGCCTTATGGGCATTAATTTCCTCTATTAGCCCACCTACTGTTTTTTCCTGATGATGAATAGTGTCACCAGTTGCAAATACAGCTCAACTCAAAGTAACAGGGCAGAAATTTTATATGTGCATTTCCTTTCTTTCTTTGGCATAGAACTGCTTTCTGGTGTGTTTGTCTATTTCTGTTAACTATAAACACTGCTCTTCAACTTGCTGATTTTATACACTGCTCACACAGGATGACCTCTTTTTTGGCTTAAATTCAGTCTTGGACAGAAAGAGTGAGGGGCCAGCACACCAGAGATTTTCTCTCTCAGACCATGCAGTTGACCACCTTCTGATCTGGATTTGCAATTGGTGTTAATTTTTATAAACCCCTGACTTGTCTACCTTGATGAGTTACAAACTCACTTTTAGCCTTCACTTGAACAGTTCTGTCATGATACCTAACTTACAGTTGACAGTTTTTGGCAAATAGAGATTCTAAAGCTTGAAGGGGCCTTTGCACCATTTAATCTGGCTGTACAAGCAGCTTTTTGCCAGAGACCTTGACGTGAACTCTGCAGAATTTTTGAGCTCCATGGGAAACAACCATGTTGAAACCTCTTTCATATGATTTAGGATCTGACAAAAAAAAAAAAAAAAAAAAAAGGAAAAGAAACTCAAAGGTAAAAGCCAAAACAGAAA
>NDXB01003888.1:0-16032 GCA_002631895.1 Agapornis roseicollis
AGTCAAAACACAGCTACTAAAGAGAAGAAAAACTGACTGCAACTGCTGAACCCAGGACAAACGTGGAAAAAACATTTAATACTTTTATGGGCTTCAGATTTGTTTTATTGATTTTGGTGTGAATGTAGGTATGAAATATTATGGAAAAGGGAGACAAGAGCACAAAAACACCCCACAAGGACCTAGAGAAAGAAAAAGCATATTTAGAATATTGAAAACAAGCATGGTAATGAAATTTTCATTTCAAATAAAAATCTTTTATTTTAGAAGCCCAGGCTACAGAAAATTACTGGAAAAAATCCTGTAATTTCAGAAGGTGCTAAATATGGAAAAAAAGAAACCAACACATCGGATCAAATAACATCTAGTTAGACACTGATCTGACATTGAACGCTAGTTAGAAAGTAAAGCAACACAAAGCAGAATGGTGTTGTTTTATCACACCAATATTTCAGATAAGTACTAAAAAAAATAACTCAAGAGATAGTTAAGGAATTTAAACTTTAAAACAAAAGAAACAGTACTGAGTTTACCACATCATTCCCATTACTCAAGCTTTACAGTTTATCTAACTCTACTGAATCTTGTTGTTCTACAGCTGAAGGAGATGTGATACAATATTGAAAGTGTAACACTGGAGATAAAAAAGCTGTGAGTGCTCAAAACTGACCACAACTGAATCATTAAGCAGGTCAGTGGAAAGAGCTTACAGATGAGATGAAAGTTGTTTCAAGCACATGTCAGCAAAAGCTTCTAAAATTGCTAAACATTTTAGAACCTTTTCTTAGCTATAAAAGACTGAGCAATGAGAGCAGAAAAATTTGTCACTAGAAATAATATCATTAGAGATAATCTGGTTTCCCGATAGTTTTCATTCTTCTAAATGGCTATAGAAAATGGCTGTGGTTTTGAAAATGCAGTCAGTCTCAGAAAAGAATGCACTGACAGCAGCAAGTTATGCTCAGTGATGAAAGGCAAATGGGGTAAAACAAATAAATAACTAGAATCTCCCATAATCACCGACTGACTGTTTCCTAGTTTTTGCAGATTGGCACTCATGCTTAAGAAGGCTCCCTAGGTAAACTCCTATTTAAGCATTTCTCATCAGCTTGAAACTTGAACATAATTATGTTTGACTAGATTAAGGCTGAGTATGTCTCAGGGTCCTGCCCCCCTAGTCGTCCCAATCAAGAGTCCTAGACAAAACCTTCCCTGGTTTCCCTGCAGCCTTCCACCACAGGTATCTCAATTGAAACAACCAAAAGACAGACGTTGGTGTAGAGCAATAGCTTGTCCTAATATGCAGATAAAATCTAATTCTATCTCACATCCACATAGCTCTGAGACTCCTTCCATCTTTATTTAAGATTCTGGTTAAGATTAGCAAGTGAATTCTGAAGTCAGTAGAGGCCAATACCCAACAGATGTAGACTATGTGATATGAGAAACCTTATTCTGTAGCAAGTCAGATTTCCAAACCCTTCCCCATCCCACTCAGCTAAATTTGTCAATATATATTTAAGAATTTGAATTAGCAACTTGACTACATATTACATATTTTATAAATCTGAATGACTGACTCTAATTCCAAAATTTGAACAATTATAAAAGTTCTTACCATTGAAAATAAAGGTCATTTGTAAGAAGAAATAAATGCACTTGATGAAAAATGCTATAAGCACATGAAGATTCTACTGGTGATATAGTATCAAAGAAAATTTACTTGAATTTAGCCTGACCCCTCATTCATCATATCCTGTGGGGGAGTCTGTTAATGACTATATTGATTCTCTTCTGTGTTCATTTTTATATACATCATCTAGCCAAGGTGAAAGTAACCACAAGATATTAATTTCAGAGAAAAAATATTTCAATGATAAATGTTTGAAGTTGCAGTTAAGAATTATTATGATACAATGGATTTGCTGTACTGAAATTGTAGGACATAATCATAGGAGCTCAGTTGGAAACATCACATAACACACACCTAAGCAATCCCTAGAAGCAGAGTATTGCTAGCAACTGAAATGGACTTCAGTAGAATTCTATCAGCTTAGGATCTGGTTGATACATGTTAAGTGCTAGTTTTTCATTCAACTCAGGGGTACTGGATTGCTTGGAAACCTTTGATCATTCAGAGTATAATGTGAACTAGGTATCTGAGAGCACATTTTCTCTAGCTTACCAGTATCTGAAGACGAGAAATGGGGGGAAATATTCCATTTCTATGCACATCTGATTTCATAGGCACCTTACAGAGTTTGATCATTATCTCTCACCAACATGTAAAAAGCAGAGCACATGACTCCCACCATAATATTTGTATGTTTTGAAGAAAAGTTGATGAATGAGAGAGATGGAGATGATCTTTCTTCCATGAGGAAGAAAGGATGCTCTGCACTTTCTACAACTGGCTTCAATCTGTAAATAAAAGCACAGAGCTGACTGAACTAGTGTATGACTAAAATAGAGTACAAAATATCTAATACTACCCTATCAACACAATATGGCTTTTAAAAATACTGGAAGCAATATCAGTTTTTTCTTTGACCTCTCTTTCATTAAATGTAACTGTTCTGTCTTTCTTGTATGCTGTCTTTTGTTTTCCAACTAATGAGCTCAACTAACCATCAGTCCTTGATTCCCAGACTGATTCAATCTGTTGTTATTTTATCTGCATATTCAGAAAGTTTAATCACTGCAAAGACTTTCTTTGGTATTTTGTTAGTTCAAAACCGTCCTTTACCACAAAAAACTTTTTCCCAGTAAAGCTTTAAATCCCCTGGCATTTTTGTGAACACTGTGTTTTCAAAGGCTTCCATTAACTGCTAAGGGAAGCTGCAAGGTGGTAGGTAAGTTTATCTTACAATTCTATTTAAGCTCTTTGGAAAAAGAAGAAGAGAGAGGGGAAGGAGTGCACACATGCAGTCCAGTCTGTGGCTCCCTGTTAGAAAACAATTGATTTATTCTGTATTTTTAATACTAGAAAAACTGAAAACAGATACCTGAGGAAAACAGAACCAGATCTCCCATTGCAGGGACGCTCAGTAAAACCTGGCTGGTGTCTCATGTGGTGCTCAACCACAGGGAAAACCTGGGCTTGAGAAGAGCCCCTGACTGCTGCAGCTGGGGCTGGAGCCCTGCAGAGGTCAGGGAGGTGTAGTGGTGCCTCCGGGGAGAACTTCCATGGGGCCCAGCAGAACTGACTTACAGCTGCTGCTGCTGGAAGAGGAGGAGATGAAATTAGAGCATGGAGGGGGAGGCAGTGAGGGGAGAAAAGCAGAACGTCTGAAGAGATGAAAACACCACAGTTTCATTTTCATCCCTCTCACATTCTCAGGAATTGCTTTAGGGGGCTGAAAGCCATCCCTTGAAAGTGTGATTCCTCTGTCTTTATGCTTTGCAGGCATCTACAGGCAGGAGACATAAAGTGATAATGAACAAGCACTGAAAACAGTTTAAACTCTTGTTGGAATCCCAATTAAATGAGTGCAGCCACATACATGTTCCTTCCACAAGGACTGTAACCAGTTATTTTACTCAATATCCTCAAGTATTCGGCAGTTACAAGATGACATCCCACACACCCCTCAACCAAAAATCCTCACAAGACTCTTGTGCAGTTTTACAGTCACAGAGACCTAAATTTGAAACTCAGGAAACTACAGAAGTGAAGCGGCACAACGGATCTTACTATGGCTTCCCCAGGCACGTCTTAGTCATTAATTCCACAACCATATCAAAGTATTCTCCCAGTACAAAGAACAGATGACGTCCAGTCAACAAGCAAGTATGATGTTTGATTTCTCTTTCTTGTTAATATATATTCCAAACCTCACTGTAATGATAGTTTCATTTTACTAAGTGACTTTGCCTTATACTAACTGAAGTTCAAAGTGTTTGAGGTGTGTAGACACCAAATGCTGACTATTTATCAGACTTCTTCAAAAGCAGCAAAGTTGCAGGCTCCAGTGCTGAATGTTCTGCAAATGTGAACTAATATATTTTCCTCAAAAACCTGCAGGCTGGGGGAGTTTCTCTTATCATCTCAGTTTTAAAGCTGAAAATCTGAGGTGCCATTGTCATTAGAATCAAGCTCTTTGAAGAAAATTACTCTTTTCAGAATCCCACCACTAAAACCTCCAGCTCCATATTTAAAAGCCTGTAGTGCTGAGCTAGCACAGGGAGAAAAGAACACCAGTGACACCTCAATACCCTGATGATCAATGTGTTTTAGAGCTTTTTAATTTGCTGTGTGATAGTATGAGGTTTACTATTACTTTCTCAACAAAGCAAAAATATAAGACAAATATAAATATGCACGTGGAAGAAAATTGATTGCTGAGGCAAAGTTCTGTACGTGCTACAGAAAATAACGTCCTGATGACAAAGGTTCATTTTATTTAAAGGACACAGTTTGTGAGTGATTGCTGGGGAATAAAACAAAGGAAAAGTTATTTTAGAGACACTCTTTTTTTTTGCTCCTGCAATCAAGAGAACGTAAAGAACAGGAAATCTTAGGGAGAGAGAGACATTTTGAAAGAAAGACTTCTAGCCTGGGATCCATCTCAGCTGATAAACTTTGATATCATGCATCTTAATCTGTAATGCTCTTGCTGGGTTACCACAATCAGATCAACTGTAGTCAAATCCAGACAGGTACCGAGATGCCAGACACCCCTGTGGATCCATTCCCATGTCTCCCTCTTTATTCAGTTTATAAAATGGTAATAAAACATTCCCGAATTAGAAAATACGCATGTCCATATCAAATTGAAATGTGTCTTAATGTCATTGCTATTACTATAAATTACACTATCCAAAATGTTTCAGTAATGGTCTCAGAGGGTTTGACAAGTTGTGAGGCATAAATTTATCTAACACAACTCCTTAACCACTTAACCTTCCTAATCACTGAAAGTTTAAGAATTGTGTGAGTACAACTCTTCATCTCTTACTAATCCTATACTTTGAAGAAAACATTGTAATTACATCTTCAGAAATGACAACTACTGCACCCTGTGAAAGAAATAATGTTATTAAGCATAAGTCCACCACTACTCCTGAAGGCCAGCACTTTGCCAAGTGTAGGTTTTCAGTGTTCTGTAGAATAGTGGGTTTTATCTCACAGAACACCATTCCTGTTTTAGAGGCAATGACATGGACTTTCTTTAATATTAAGAGAATAAATACTAATATGTTGAGTATTAAAAATGTTCTTTCTGCAAGTCTCATAAATAGTCAAGTGACAACTTAGAAATACAAGCTCAGCTGTCTGAGTATGAGACTGCCAAGCTACCAAATCTAACTATGCCTATCAAATATGAACACCACATCTTAATGGATTAGCTTTTGTCATTACCATAAACTAGTGTAAAAATTGTTCCTGGTATTTCTGTGGTACTACAGAAGCCCCTAGCAACATTTAAACATGACATTCTGAATACCACTCAGTGGAATCCTAGAATAATATAAGCTAGAAATGCTTTCTTTCTTCCCAGGGTCTCATTGAATGCGAACTCCACATTTGCAGAAGCTGAATTAACAGCTTCTAAGACTGTCGACTTAGGTTCTGCTAACTTGTTCTATGAAATGAACTGCAAAATGAGTGGTATTTTTTTCCTGTCACATAGAAGTACCCCTTGTCACCAATGTGATTTCTGGAATCATGTGTAAAGAAGTCAAGGCGGCTTGCTCTTTTGTAGTATAAGGAATTAGTGACATTTTAAATATATCAAAAAAACTTATTTTCAAAGAGTAAACATTGATGCGGTCTAAATATTTTTGCTCCATGAAGCCAGGCATAGCTGCAGCTCACCCAGGTTATTCTCAAGACAAAGAAGCTCAGATAAAAAAAATACTGACATCTGCAAATGCCATATGGAGTTTCCATGTGTCATTGTTGTGCAACAAAATTATCTCCCTTTTATTTTCCCCCAAGTTATTTATAATATAGTGACATTTTTTGCCAGGTTTTTGGGTTTTGTTTCCCAAACTGGGAGGAGGAGAGTTAAATTATTCTTGAGTGTAGAAGCAGAGAAAAATAATTAGCTTAAAAAATTCCAGCCATAGTCTGAAATGTCTTTTCCAGGCATGAAAACTGCACATTATTAAGGCCGAGCGTTGTGGGACTTCCTAGGGCTTGAGGCTAATGCTCTCCCCTAGCAAAGCTGAGGATCCATACTTTCTCATGGTTTGATGCTCCTGTTTCTAACCTTCATGGTTTGTTAGCCAGGTGACCTTCAACCTTTGATCCTGGAATGACTATTAGTGGTGACTCCAGGAGATTTGCCTCACTAGCAAGGCTGCAAGGGAGCATTCCCAGGCGCATTATAAATGCGGCTTATCACATCATTCTACAATTAATCAATGGCATATCAGAATACACTCAGAATGCATATATAAGAATATATTGTAAATACATGTGCATATAAATAAAAATAGGCATTTAGTGGTTAGAAATAAAAGTGCACCCATTATGCTGTTTTGATGCACTTCTATGCATGTATTCCCCACTTACCTTAATGCAAACTAGGATTTATGCAGGAACTTTACTTCAAGCAAAATCTTAGTGTCATGCCTGGAAAATGTTCTTTGAACAAAGTTACAGAAACCAATGATACAAACTGCTGGAGAAACTATCTACTTTTTGAATTGAGGTCTAATCTCAGTTCTTTAGAATACAAACATTACAAAACTTGGGGACAGGTTTGACTACGTGACAGGGAAACAATTCAATGTCTACCATGTTTGGGGCATTACTGTAGTATCAATTATAAAATAACATTCCAGAGCTTGGAGTGGTTTAGGGGAACTGCCACTGAGGAATAAAAATTGATTTTGCCCTCTTTTCAGCTGTAATTCTGACTGGTTCTCTTCAAGATTCTCTGTTGCATTCCTCACTGGTGCCCTCTAAAAGATTTCTTTCAGGATAAAAGGCTTAAAAGGAAGTTTTTTTGGTGAAAACGTATCACTACTTACATCCTGTTGTGTTTGATGTAGTTGTAAAATGAAGGCATACCTGATGTAGTAATGCTGTTCTGAAAACAATTTTTATTTAAATCATAATTAAAATGAAAGTGTATGCCTACGATAGGAAGAATAAGGACTGTGACAGTAGAAAGTCCAAAGAAGATGCCAAAATAATAGGTTCCTTAAAGCAAAACAAAGCAGTATTGTTTTACTGAGCTTGTGGAATTTGAAATATATATGTTTCACGCATAACATGATTCAAAACAGCTGACTTTTCCTCACAAAGAGTTAAGGAATGCCTTTACTGACAATTACAAGTTAAAATGGGTCCTCTGATATAACTGTAATGTGAAACAAAAGCTCTATCTTGTAAAGACTTTTGTGCTTCTTATAAGGTGCTGTGGGAAGTCCCATTGACCTCACGGCTGAACAGGCAAATAAGTCTTCTCTTCATAATTTAGTTATCATGTGGTCTAGCAAATGAAGAACTAAGAACTGCCAAACTTAAAAACTAAGCACTTTTACTGGGGGGGGGGAGAGGGCAATAAGTATGTGGAGTCAAAGGAAGAGAATGATCAATAACAAGAGCAGAGTCACAAACATGGAAGAGAGAAGAAAAGAGCTAAGTTAAGAACTCCAGCTGCAGCCTCATAGAACATTTCATGAGGATGTTGGATAAGGATCTGGAATGTGTGTGTGACTGCTGAATTGTCCGTGGATTAAGAGCCACAGACACAGTTAACATCTCTCCTGAGCTTTTAAATTCTAAAGACTATCAAGCCTGAAAGTTTATCTTTTTGTTTCTCCAATAAATTTTATAGATTGTATAACACACATGTAAAGTCTCAAGAGAGTTCCCATAACTATTTTGGTTGTACATATCCTTTGGTGATATTACTACGTAAACAGTCATAAAGAAAGGGGGCAAAAACATTTTCCAGACTATTTTTGCGAACTTAAGTAGCTTAAAAATAAATATTGTGTCAATGTCACAAATACCTTCATTAGTACTTAGGGAGAGATATAAACCCTAAACAAACATGAAATCTGCCTCCAACTTTCTGCTCTTCTGATTCCAGTTTCCATTTGAGACAGCAACAGATGTAAAACCTGTCTAGAAATTTCTCCATTGTTACTACTAATAGAACAGCATCACTGATGACACCACCACACTTTAAAGCACCAAGACAGCCAAGGCCCTCATTTGATGCACAGTCTCCAAATACTTAGTAATATGATGGGATGCATAAAATGTTCCACCTTCAGCAGAACACTGAACAGATATTTAGTTTCATCTCTCAAAACAGCAGTTAAGCATATACTCCATTTAGGCTACATTTATTTCAGTAGGACTGAAGCATGTGGCTAGCAGCAGCTGTATGCCTTGCCAAGTGAGGATAAAAGGTCTATGAAACCAATACTGGTTCTACGTTTGAATTTCCTGGTGTCTTTTTAAGACAGACTTTGAAGATAGTTTGTAAATATGCTCATTTCTCATTACACGTTCACTAACAGACTTGTACTGTGGAGTACTATAATAGCACAGTGCAGATTCCTCAGATTATACCAAAAAATCAAAATACCTATTATATGCAATGTCTTCCCTGGAAAATGATATGCCAACTCCCATAGTCATTTGTTATTCCCTCCTTAGAAAAATGTGATATCTTTTCAACCTCCAATTACAATAACAAATAAAAGTCCTTTTTAGTAGTAATGAAGGAAACTGGCACAGAATCATAATAAAGAAAAGCCAGCTGAGGAGCCTGCTAGAAAACAATACTATGTATAATTGGTGTTTAATTATGCAAAATTAACAAATGGCAGCAGCACTGGTTGTATTACTTGACCAAGGCTCTTTGCCAAGTCAACAAGCTGGTTTTAATGTAGGAAGTAACCCATTCAGTAATCTGGCGCCTTTGAACAGGGCCCTGACTGCTGCATTCTCCATCTCTGCTGCCAAAAACACTTAGCACAAGAAAGAAATCTGCTGATTTGCTAAAGCAAGATAAATTTTTGGTCATTGACATGGGTGAATGCACCAATAAGACCATAAAAAAGTTTTCTAAATATTTTATGCATCTGGTGCCAATGATTTAGTAACATCGCAAGAGCTCAAAATACTAATTAGTATGACTTTGCAGGATTGATATATTATACAATAGAATATCAAGCATGTTTATTTGATTATATTACCTTCATTAACCCCTCCCCTCTCCATACACACATATTTGAGTGTATTTTAAACATGTTCAAATATTTATGTTCTCTAGAGCCTCATTACATCATTTTCTCCTATGGTAAGAAATCAATTTGCATTTTGCAATGGACACAGCTATGATAATACATAGGAGAGGTTCCTGGAGACTGTGTCGGCTGGGGTACCCACACTCACAACTGACCCCAGGGCCAAACATAAGGGCTGGCCTCACCAGTAGCTCCCTCTGCTTCCCACTGCTGTGATCTGCCTCACTCAAGAGATCTGGCCTGTCCAACCTGTGATAAAGTGTGCTGATTTGGGAGAGCTTGAAATCAACTGGAAAAAAGGGTTTTTTGAATTAAATACAGGTAACAAAAAAGTCTGGGGGAAGGCAACAGAGACTCTTGGAGATCCCCAAAGGCATGTAACGGCCTGCCCCTTCTTCTGAACTTCTCTTGCACATGTAGGTTTCTTTGAGGACTGTCACCATGATTACAGTAACAGTAGCAGACATACTGTCAGGTGAATGGGAACCTTCAGTGAGCAGTGCATAGGTACACATGAGTATGTTGCATAGTTCTGCTGTTTGTAGGAAGGCAGAAAGCCTATTAGAAACCATGGAGAGAGAAGCAGAATTTGGGTTTTGATAGAACAGAGAATACAAATTTGAAAATAAACAAATGGGAAAGTCTGTGTCAACCGAACTCCTCTGCAGATCTGCATAAATTCAGATCCACCTGAGGAGCTGGAGCTGGTATTGTTAAGGTCCTGACTAGCTTGCTTTCAAGTCAGACCAGGATTTAAATTACTGAAAGACACAGTGAGCTAGTCCCACCTGAAATCCTGGGAGAAAGGTTAATTTTGCCCAATCTTTCTCATGAAGAGTCACTGTCACAGGAATCTGTTTACAGCTGAACAGAAATTCAGAACTGGAAGACTGGTCTTTGCTTTCAGTGCTTCTCAGGACAACAGGGTGCATGCAAACCAAGGGTACTAATCTGTGGAGTGCTAGAACTAAATGGAGGCCTCTTTTACATCTTTACAAATAACAGACTTTAGAATTCAATGCTCATTCTAACCCTCACCTTTACTGGCAAAGAACAGCAGTTTTCTCCTTCACTTTTGGTCATGCAGTTGCAATGCCATTCAGTATCATAAAAAACAACTCTTAAATTCACAGCATGTTATGTTTGAAAACAGAAAGTTAAATAAAAGTGCTCCTCTGTGTGTACATGTATATCAGTATGCGACTTTTCAAAGTTGAGCTATTTCCAATGCAAACACAAGTAAATTTGGACATCCTCATATATTCAATATATGAGGCCCAGTAAAACTTGATCAAAATCCACTTATACTTGTTGGTTGTGTGTCTTAACCTTTAGGGTAGATTAATTAGATTAACAGACCACATACTGTAGATTCCAGTACTTCCTCAATGGCTATTAAATTACACAGAAGGAATTATGTTTGAGAGTCCTGCTTCCTTAAATCAAATTCCAGCCGTCACCTTTCTTTCATTTATTAGACTGCAAAGCTCTTGTTCCTTTTGTAATAAAAACTGAACCTCTGTTAAATTCCATCCTTAGTACTTGAAGTTATTCATGATTGCTGTGCTTAGGATCAGATAACCACAGTATCTGAGTCTACACTGGGAGAATATAGTTCATGACAGGTATCCTACAATAGCACTGAAAAGGTTGCTTCTTAGTTTGTGAAGAGGCAAGGAGTAGGAGAGTATTATTCCTTTTAAGAGACTGGGTACAAGCCATGCACTATGCAGACCACAGCAGTGGAAGTGCAGAGTGGCTGTTGGCATGTCAGAAGGGAGTACCCAAGCTGGGAAACAGGTACTGCTTTGAAGGAGGCTAGCTCAGCTCTCACCATCAGGACAGATAATGCTGACATGCAGAATGCCTCCTGCTGAAGACATGCAGTTGGGTAAATAGGGCTTAAGAAATATTCCTGCAGCTTTCCCAGAATGTTTGCTTTTTCTTCCTCAAAATGTTGTCCAGTGAGCAAAGATTCTGTACACTTGCCCTGTATTCCCAAACATCAGGGAGCCTGGACATGCCCATACATTAGCAGAATATCCAGTGTTTCCTAGAAGGCAACAGAGAAACTGTATATGTGCAACACAATGCAACTAGTAAACTGAAGAAAAAAGACAAGGTTTTGGGACTTCTTGCACTTTCAAGAACAGTATAAACTGTTCTTGGGCTATTACAAATATCACAACAGCTAAGAAACCTAGGGAAACATGTCAAACTTAAAGATGATCCGAGTTCAGATCTTTGATCTGAAAAGGCTGTGCAACTAGGAGAAATAGAGCAACAAGCAGTGCCAAAGGAAGGTCTGCCCTCTGCACTTCCATGATGCAAGAAGGGAGAAGAAGATGGAATCTAAAATCTGTGACACAGGAATATGACTGTGGCTATATCACCCCCTGCATGCCTGCCGATGCACAATTTTCTGCCCAAATGCCAGCATGCCCCTGCTATCAAAATTGCTAGAAACACTGAAAGGGTTAGAATTGAAATGCTGATGACAGTGTATTATTTTAAGCTATTGGGATGGCTGGATTAGTTTTGAAGCAGTGCTACACAATCCAGCACTAAACAGTGGCGTGTGCTCAGCCTTGGTCCCCATTAACATTTTAGGCATTACAAACTGCCCAGTAGGATATCAGAAAAGCTTGTGATTAATCAAGACACCACAGCCTTGTTCTTCATTCTCTGCAGCTCATTTCTGGCCTGTGATATCAATTATACACTATATGCCTAGCTTTCTCACTGCATTTACTGCCAATGCAGCTCTTTCTGTGTTCCCTGTCCTAGTGGAAGTATGTGCTGGCAAGTCCCATTAGTACAAGTTAGTACAGTTGCTTTAGTAGCAAGGGCAATCCATGGCTGCTAATGACAGGCATCTTTGAGGGTAGCAACTTTCCCACAACTGTATTTCTCCAAAAGTGTGTAATTAAACCCATATGGCTTCAGTAAATAGCAAAGCAGTCTTGGAGAAAAAGCTTGATGAATAGAGACAAAAGAATCCTCCACCTTTATTTATCATGTGCTAAAAGCCAGCTACTTGTATACATTTCTAAGACAAAAATTTCATTTCACTTTGAGCAAGCAGGCAGCCTGAAACAAAGGGAGTTTGGAACAATGGATGAAATAGCAAACCCTGACAGCCCAGTGCCTGTGATCAGGTAGCAGAACCCAAGAGGGGAGCCTGGGAAGGCAATTAGGAGCAGGTGACATTTGCCAAAAGAGACTTGAATCTTCAGGCAATTCACGTTAGAGGGGCTTTGACTGAGCCTCGAGAGGCATCCAAAGCTGCCCTACCTGCTTGGAACTTCCTCAGGATATGAACTGAGCCCTGTCTTGTGCAAAGTATGATGAGCTGTGAAGACTTCTCACTATATAATCATGGCAATGCATAAAACCATTATTTATGTAGTGTCATTTTTGTTGTATTGGACTTTTACGCCCTAGTGATGCTGACAACTTTGTGCTTTCCACAGTGCAGAGAGTGTATATATTTTACACTATCTGCTCTTGCCATCCTAATTTCAATGCCATTGACACTCCTGAGGATCCCTCCGTGGTGGGAAGTTCCTCCACACTGATTTAAAGCACCTGAACTATAACTATGGCTGTAAGAGTCTGTCCTCATTCCTTAGGTACTTGTTAACTAGAGATAAGCAGTTAAAATTGCATGCCTAAAATAGGTGATATTGGTACTGCACTGTAAATAATGCTAGAGGGTTTCTACCCCAGTGTGCTTAACAGCTCCAAATAAGAACAGAAGGAAAACGGACAGAGGCTTAATTTGCTATATGCCACAAATTAGCAGCAGAGAGAAAAACAGTACCCAAGACCTGTTCTCCATTCACTAGACTTCATTTGCACAGCCAAAGACCTTTGTACACCCACAGTTAGAAGTTAAGCAAAACGTCTTCCACAAAAAAAAATTCTAATTCAAAACCTTTAGAAAAAGAAAATTCTTCAATGTCTTCACTAAAAATATAAATCTGCATTCTGAACTCTATTTTTCTCCCATTTGATTACCATGCTGAATCGGGGAGGAAAAAGCACACTGTGAAAGATGCATTCTTTGAATGAAAAAAGGAAAAAATTCTTAGTGTCACAGATGGCCGCCAAGATGAAATGAAGCTTGTGTCTGCTGAGGGAATCAGACCTTAGTGTGAAATCTGAATAGAAAGAAACATAGCAGAAGGCAAGGTTTCAAAAGGAGTTTAGCACCAACTGGCATTGTGAGGGTTAATTTACTGCCAGGAACCGCTGGGCTTTTCATTCTCAGTAGACACACAATAGACAGATCCCAAAAGTACCCATCATAATCACAGATGCTGGGGATTAATGCTAAAATGAAAGCTTCATGAATATTAAAAATATCAAAACTGCTAATGATGTAGCAGAGTTTGGAATAACAACCAATCAGAAAATCTAAGCGTGTGCCATGCAGACATAGTGAGACACTGTCTTTTTAAAACTGATTAAACCTACTCAATTTGTAACAGAAAGAGGCTTATGCATATTAGGAGCTGAATTGACTGCCAAACTTTACAAATTGCACTGGCTAATTACCATAATTAAGCTTTGGATTGAAGAAGAAATTTCCATTTATCTCAGAATGACTCAGTGGAACTTCAACAAAGAAAGCAAAGGACATCAGATGGTTTGTCCTTTTTCTCCTTCCCCTTCCCCCCCAAGTGATGTTTCAAATTCAGTTGTGAAAATAAAAAATGAAAAATCAGAGATTTTATATAGAAATACTTTTGCTTGAAAATCAGAAAAAAAAAAAAAAAGTTTAGGGGTCTGATTTTGGAATTTGTTGTAAACCCTCCCCAGAAACCGGTAGAGTAATATATGTTCTATTTTTCCAGTATAAAGTCTGGATCAGAAGGTAATGCAAAGCCACGTGTCTTTTATAAGCTGAAGCTTCACATAACTCCTGTAACTATGCTTCATCAGAGGACAGTGGGTAGTACTTGATCTGCTGGACCTTCCTGCTGCTGTTCATGTCTGCTGTTTGCCCTCTCATGCCAATGCAGAGAAGTTATCTCGAAGGATGAGATAACAGCTACCACATTTTAAGACAGAGATTATGTGTTACTCTGTGACTTTGAACTGGAGCCAAAGACTTCCACTAATCTCAAATGGGATTTGGATCTTTTCCTTAGGGAATACTTAGTCTGCAAACAATAAAAGCCCAGCTGTGAAAACTTTATTATGGGATACAGAAAAATGTCTTACTATATTTCCTTTCCTATCCCAATTTGGGAAGAAACACAATATGAAGATTTTTCTTAAGTTTACCTAGGCTGTATGAGACCATAAGTACATAAAGTCATGATGCAATGGAGAACACTGAGATACTGGGGAAGTATTAATCCCCCCACATATAATGTGACTGATTTCTCACCCATCAGTTGCTCCATTTTTGTTTGCATTTATCTAACCTCTGCTTCTACGATGATGTTCTAAATGCATTAAAAACCACAAAGCAAATTAAACAGACCTTCATTTCATTCCCTGTAGAACTCAGTTATAATAGATCTACCATCATATAGTCATACTATAAATATTTAAAAAATAAACATGAATTAAAAGCCTAGGTAAACAGGAAAACAAAATGGGCAAAAATAAACAGATCTTCAAGTTTAAATGTGACTTTATTCACCTATTTTAGATTAATAGAACTCTGAAAAGAAAAACAAGGAACAATTTCAAAATGCAGACTAAAAGTGAGATGTGTGACACAGAACAAGAGGGAGAAGAATATAGTGATATTTATCAGCAGAGATGCCTTTAGGAACCATTTGAATTTTCTGGACATCTTTAATAAAAGATATACTAACATTATAGAAGAACATTCATATGTAACTGTGTAGGAGAGAGGAAACTTCCAGCTAATTCTAGACCGATATTTGCACACATTATGACCAATTCAATTTTTTATGTGGTATTACTCTTCTCATTTATAAAAAATATACAAATGTGCTTCAATGAAAGTCTAATCTCATATAACATCTAAGACACAGAAAGTACCACCTATTTACTCCTTTAGGAATGAATAGAAGTTATATTAGACCACCAGATCATGGGTAGTTTTACAAAAATCTTCCATCTATGCATGCCATGCATTTCCCTTTTTTATATGCCTACTAATACAACCAACTCTGAGATAGCCATCAGCTGGAATTCCCAGCTATGCAAACCAACCATCCTGGCAGAAACACTTCGCTGCATTCTGAATAATCAGGATTTCACTTGCTCAAAATTCAGCTTGTGTTACTTTGTGTGGTGGCAGAAGAAAGAAATGCAAGTTGCGGAGACCCTATCACCAAGAGAGTAGGATTGGGATACATAAGCAATTATGCTGAAAGGTATGTGAAGAATTTTGTCTGTTATTGATTTTGTATAGGGAAATGCATCAGTCCTCTCGTATGAGTTGGAAGTAAGTTTATCAGACATAGTAGAGATGCAAGTAGTAACGGAAGAAGACAATTCTAGATTTACACTACTTTTACTCTTTCTTATGCTCATCATTATAAAAGTCTAGCACACACACTCACTACTAACAAGTATAATAAGAAAGATTATTCTTTCTATGTTTACTTCATTTTAAGAACTGTTTCTTGTTGTATGGAGCTGTTCTGGAAACACACATATCTGTTACTGGGTGTAATAGCAAGTGAATAACAGAATAGCAATGCTATAAACCATCCGAATGTGATTATGTCAGATTCTTTTTATATCAGCCTGTTTTCAGAGACTTCATTTTCTCTTTTTTTTTTTTTTTTTTTTTTTTTTTTTTTAAATGTGTTTGCCAAAATA
>NDXB01003888.1:16151-30173 GCA_002631895.1 Agapornis roseicollis
TTTTTTTTTTTTTTTTTTTTTTTTTTTTTTTCTCAACAGGCCTGTACCCAAAGGAAAGCACAAGCAGCTTGCAGAAGGCAAACCATGGAAATGTTCAAGCCTTGCTTTTAACTGTTCAGCTGGCATGACAGTTTTCTGCACAGCAGATAAAGAGGTAAATGGCATATGAAGACAAACAAAAATATACTGTTTCATTATTTCTACAGCAGGACGCTTGATGTCTGAACACAACATTGCCATTCACAGTTCTGTGAAAAATGCCAGCACTTACGAGATATCAATGCTTCACCTGATCTTTTGTTTGATGGACCATTCCTTGAGTACTTGTGGCTAGAATGAACTTCAGATGGAAAATGTACTACTTAATAAACCAATCCCTGTGCTTTCTAAGAAGTTGCCCTCACTTTAAGGACAAAGAAAACTCCTTTAAAAGTTTGTACACAAACTTTTAAAACACATATTGTTTGAAATTTACATCCTTTCTAACAAGAATTCCCATAACCTAAACCAAGTCAATCACAACTGTGGAAGGTGCCTGTGCAATGCAAATACCATACTGTTGGTACTCCCCATTGTTTAATCCTCAGATAAGAACAGGAAAGATAAATTCTAAGTATTTAAGTTTTGAGAGAATGAATGTTCAGTTAATGATTCAAGATTTCACGCAGCCTGCTCCCTTTCATTTGCCTCTTTGTTTTTAGTTTCTTATTTAAACAAACTAATAAAATCAATCCAATCTAAAACCTTGGGTCAGAGGCACAGGAAGGCAAAGCTAAAGCTCTGTTATTTATTACATGCAGAAAACAAACATCATCAAAATATTTTAAAAGAGTAAGAAGTACCAGCATTGTGTATTATTGAAACTACATTATTAAAATGATTTCTTTCAAATTATTCTTCTATACTTTGCATTTATAAACAGAAAATAAAGCTGCAAGTGTTTTTAAAGGCTGCAAAGTAAAAATCACAAACATGGTAGAGTCCTAAAACACTGATGTTTCACCAGCTTAAGAAAACATTAAGGAACTTTAGAAGCTGTTACGTTGTTAACTCAAAAATAGATTTTATTACAGTTTATGTCTGTTATTTCTAGAATCAGTATTTTCTTAAGTGTTCTTCACAAATATTCCAGTTCTGTGACAGTGAGCTAAAATCTCCAAACCTTTCTCTGGTGTTAGCAATAGAGATACTGAAGAACCACCCCTGACACTTCAGAGGGCTAAAAGAACCCAAAAGATGCCTCTCCTAAAAACTCTCATTCTTGTGCTGGCCTAGAAGGAATGCTGTAATTTCATCAGCTGATGTTGGAAGTTTCCTGAGAAGTATACTATGGAATTGCACGCTAGGATGTTAATCTGTCAGTGCAGAAGAGCACAGACACACAGGTTTTTAAAATCTTTCCTATTTTTAAAGTATTTCCAGATATGGAATAGAAAAAAAAACCAAAAGTCACTCAAGACACCTTGAGCTTTTAGTGTAAAAATGTGCAGACATGATCTAAAAGATACCTGTAATGATCTTCAGAGAAAGAAATTTGCCAAATACCCCCCAGATGACCTTTAGAATTTGGAAAAGAACATATCTTTATATTGAACTATGGACTATAAATATGCTGAAATTTCATTTATTCTGAATATTGAAATGTGAACAAAATAGTGACAGGATAGAAAGACTCAGAGAATTCAGGAATATATTCCCTATCACCTGTAGGTTACTGGTTCAAATTCTGTCAGATGAATAGTGACAGAAAGTCAATACAAGGCAATGGCTGTTTCATGAAGTACATGTGAATCAGGTGAGTAGTCCAAAAGCAGATCCTGGTACAGTATAATTCCTGATGAGGAACAGCTGGCAGCTGTAGCAAAGCAGCCAAACTGAGCACCTCTCTAATAAAGACTTACATTATGAAAGTAAGCATTTGAAAGCACAGACTGTGCATCGTTTGCCTTCAAATGTTGTTAATGTGGCATAAGCACATACACAAAATCAATATCACTAGGCACCATATTCCAGAACTCTGCAGAAGCATCTCTACAAAGATCAGCAGATCTGCTGCCCAGGGAAATGCATTTGCTTCACCTAAGTATGTACTTCAGCAAATGGTATTTCTCCAATGCTCTTACAAAGAAATTAAATGAAAAATGACGATTTCAAAAAGGCCACTTGGTGTTAGGTGACTCGTGTTATTATGTTACTTAATATAAGAGTAATAGTGTTAGTTTTTTATTAGATCATGCTAAAGAAATTTAAAAAACATTAAAACTTCAAGAAGCTGGTTTTAATAAGGTTTTTGCTTAAGAACTTTAGAAAAAGGAAGTGAAGAAAAGACAGAAATATGCCAGGTGACATTCTGACCCTCTTTTTAAGAAAAGCTGATTATTAGCAGCAATTTTCTGACTTTAACTTAAGATTTTTCATCCTAGAAGTCCATTTCCGATATATATTTCCATGAGTCCTAAGTTACACGTTAGTTTAACTCCCAGGAACCCCAAAGTGTAACTTTTTGGTGCTACTGTAGCATGAGACGTGAGGAATATGTCCAGGAAGCAAATTCACTGCTTCAGTAAATCAAGCTGCTTGTTAAATTTCATTTCCCACACTGGCCAGTGTTTTTGAGAAAACAGAAAAGCCAGCTCTTTCTCACCTACACTGAAGGTAATGCAGAGGATTCTGCTGATGCCATCTGGCAGCACAGTTAAAAAGTTAAATCACTTAAGTCATCAGAATTTAAAGGACATGGTTTTGGAACAGATTTAAGTGGCTCCCAAATTAAATATCATTAAAATTAATAGATTACAGAATAAATACTATCTAGAAAATACTAGAGTGATATTATCGATGCTTTCATTCATCCTGCACACATCACTGTCCTCTTCATTGCAGATTTGTACTTTTAATGTATCTCAGGACTTTATAAAATGATGTTGAGCTCAGAACTCCAATCACTGGACTAATATACAACTTTCCACTAACTTTATTTACAGCAACCATGTTCTTTCTGTGCCTGTTTAAAAGAAATTCTGACATCTACACAGTAAAAATCCTTGGATTTTTACTCTAAGTTACGCAACTCTTTTCAGTAGATCTAGCTTCTTCTAAGTAAAGTACCTACCTCTTCCACAACCTTTATTTCTCATTAGCTTGAAGACAAATCTAGAAAGAAATCTCTACTGTACTTTTGTTACAGATAACTTCTTCCACTGTGGCTGAGCTGCAGTTTTACCCATACAGCTTTCTGCACCTGAAAGAGATGCTAAGTATCTTTCTTCCAGCTATAGCATAGGAAAAATGCTTTTGAGGAGCTGAGGATTTAAAACGCATTTAGAATAATAATGCAAAATCTTGCAATATTTAACAAAACCCTCAAAAAAAACCCAAACAAAAAACCAACCACCCCACCTCCCCTGAACTCTTTTTTATCTTTTTGGTTTTTTTCGGTGGAAAAGGACAACCTAATCTGCAATGCCATGTGAATTCAAACTGCACATACTTAGAACAAATCTCTTTTCAAACCACTCAAAATTATGGACATCTGCATAGAGGCTGGCTACTATTCTTCAATATTGGACAATAATATTAAACACCTGCTTTTACAGCCTACTGGATGAATATGGCAGCTTTTGACAGACAAGTGCTGGAACTAAACCATCAAATTACAAACCAAGTTAATCTGGGGAGGGATAGAAGAGATTGAGAGAGTTGAAAAGGATACAAATGTCTGTTCATGTGTAAGCAAGTGATAAATTATGGAGCACAACGCCATTTCTTGGCATCTTTTTATAATGTGGCTAGAGACTGATGAAATACAGGACCAGCTGTAATAAATCTGATAACTGGTTCTATCAAGCCCAGATTTCTGTCCATGGTGGGTGTTGAGAGAACTAAAATATACCTAACCTATTAGACAGTGTTAGAGATGAAGAAAGACTACTTTGTTTATACGTAGAAGACTGAGTTAACTAATATTTTTAAGAGAAAAGACTAAAAAGAAAAGAAGTTACATAGAAGCAAAAGACAATGCATGTCAGGGAGACACGTTAAACATTTCAGCAACTGTTGCTAATGGGAGCCGCAAACAACACACTTGGAGTGGAAATCACTGCCACATGTTAAATGTATTTAGAATGTGATGCAGAAGGGCAAGATTAGTAAAAAAATTCCAAATATGTGCAGGGAAGGAGATAACCCCTAAGGAATTCCAGTCCCACACAATAAAGGTGAAACTGCTCTGCTCAGGTTTCTCGGGACTAGCTGTAGCTACATCTGTGTTGCTATTCCCACCACTGGTTTAACATGCAGCTGCACCAAAACCTAAATGTGAGAAGAATCAGAGAACCCATCTGTGTTTAGCATAATATCGCCATAGGCACTGGAGCAGCAAATATGCAAATGAGCTGATTAATCAGGAGGTAATTATGCTTGGGTTACTCTTTCTGTTACAAGACTGCTTTGATAGCAAGATTAGGTATTATACATAAGAGCAGCTCATAGGGGAAAATGTTACAGTACCTTGTGAGACAGTTTAAAGTCCTTTACAAGCATGTTTCCTGTAATACTTGGATGAATGTTTCATTTATGAAAATAGGCTTGTATGGCATTAACTAAGTGAATCTTGACAGTGAGAAGCAAGTCTATAAAGTAATGATGTCCAAAATGAAACATTTACATTGCACTTTCCAGCTGAAGTAACTCCTGGAGCAATCTGTTTACAAATTTCTTTCAAGGACTATTTTCTCGGATTAGCTGATTCTCAGATCTTTCTATCTCTTAGGATTGTGCTGCTGCAAAATGAAGCAGAAGGCACTAAAGGAAGGTTATCTTTAAAATAAAAAAAAGGCAAGATGGATTGAGCATTTTCTCTGATTATACAAAATTCTTGGGTTTGAATTCAGCTGGACTAAGTCAAAAAGCAAAACAATCTGTAGCAGTTATATTGCAGAGTACCAAGCAAACTTTTTGTTCCCAGAGGGTAAGTATAAGGCATTACACTGGAGGATTTCTGTTTCCCAACTTTGAGATTGATTGATCTAGAAGATGCTTGATGATAACAACCCAGGAAAGCTATCCCAGCCTGCAACTCACTGATCACAGAATAGCTTAGGTTGGAAGGGACCTTCCAAGCTCATCTAGTCCAACCCTCCTTCAATGGGCAGGAACATCATCTAGATCAGGTTGCCCAGAACCACATCCAGCCTGGCTTTGAATGTCTCCAGGGATGGTGCATCCACCACCACTCTGGGCAACCTGTGCCAGTGTTTTACCCTGTGTAAAAAATTATTTCCTCACATCCAGCCTGAACCTCTCCTCTTTTGGTTTAAAACCAAAATCAATAGGCCCTGCTAAGAAGTCTTACAGCTCTGGCTTACTGACTGCCATACCTTCTCCATGGCTCCTCTGCACACAGTAGGAATTACTATGGCTGGGGACTGGAATTATTCTGCAACAGTACCGAACCTAACTGCATTCTCAGACTGCATTATTCTTAAATTACCCAGTGTTCATAAAACAGCTGACACATTAACATTCATTTCGGTATACAGTTTACTTCCCTGTGTGTTTAAATGTATGTATTTCCTACTTTTGAACTTCTACAGGATCTGGTCACAGACCCTGTAGAATTAGCAGAATAATATGCATGCCAGAGCTAATTCACAATAGAAGCACTTCAATGTTGCACTGACCATGATAAATCCCTATGGACTCAAGGCTATGTTATCTCTATCAGTTAAGGTTATTTTCCCTGCTGAGAAGATTTAGTACACTTCACTGAGAGGGCAGTATGCCCAAGTAGGAAGCAGATTTTCACAGATGTCAAACACAATAGCCTGTTCACAGGTGAGAGTTACACGATGATCAGGATCACAATAGCGGAGGTTTGTATTTCTGGAGGGGCCACTAAATGCCCCAGGATACATTATTTATACCAAAAATATTTATATGTGCACAGGTATCATGTGTCCAGCTTTCACCTCCTGAAGGGCCTTGCTTAGCATAGCAAACTGAGCTGACACACAAGGACTTCAGCACAGCCAGAGCCAGCCACAGCATGCCAGATCCTTACTACCCAGACACCTGCAACTCTCCATGCTTCCAGTGTGAAAAAAAAACCTTGAAAAGCAAGGTTTACACCTAGTACGAAATACTGCAATAAACTGAGGATGCAAAGGGTACACCTAAAATATTTTTCCTCTGCAGGGATCTTTTGTGTCACGTCTGCAGTGGCATGTCTGTAAATCACATTCAAGAAGTGATGTGTGACTACTGCACTCCAGCATTCAAACAAAGCCACCCTGTGCAGGTGAACTACAACATTCCTGTAAACCACTTCAGTGTGTCCCTTTTCCTGTTGCCTGGCTTCCTCCCTAATGTGGCTGATTACATCTCTAATGGAAAGCTCTGACAGTGATTTTCCATTGGGCAGAGAATGGATGACGGTTGCAAAAATCAGCCAGTTTGGAACCTACCTGATTCCAGCTGGGTTTTGGAACTGCATATTCATTTTGGATCAAGCTAATTTAAAATAAATAATAATAATGAGCATACAGCAGTAGTGATTGCTGACAGTAAATGGCAGCTTGTGTTGTGGACAGTCTCATGGCAGCCGGCTGGCTTAGAAGTCAGCCAGTGCCTGGAAGAGGTGGCTGTGGATCTGCCCCTGCTCTTCCTTTGGGAAAGCTGATTATCTGCTGGATCCTCTCACACTAAATAAGCTCTTTACTATTCAGAAACTCTTCAGTCCTTTTACCTGAGCACCTAACCATTAGCCTGTTTCTCACAGCATGTTGCATGAGTTTGGGAGCTGAAGTAACACTGAAATCCAGTGTCAACTTCAAAGCATTTGTGAGGGAAGAGGCTCCCACTACTCACAGCTGCTCTCCGGCACCTTCTCCTCTCTGGAAAAAATACTAACATCTGTATCAACCAGCAGGAAACAAAGCCAAAAATATTTCTTCTCCAAAATATCATTCAGTGCTGTGCTATCAACTGTGACATTCTACGGTGACTGAACACCCTTAGAATTTGCTGAAATCCCCTAACAACCTGAACCAAAGCCTAACATAAAGATAGATAAATAAATAAATAAATACTGTTTCACTTCTGCATGTGAAACAAGTAATACTGGACAACTGCTTTAATAGCCTTGCTGAGAGAACATGCTGGGCTGTCTTACAAAAATTCAGACAACTTCATGTTGTGGAAAGATGAAAAGCCAATAAACCTGAAGCTCTGGTGCTCCATCACATGGGCTATTTTCTACTTCTACACTGTTCTCGTATACTGAATACTGAAAGCGGACCAGAGGATCAAAAATATAAAACCTTCAGTAGTTAGCTTCTAAACGAAAGAAAATTCCACATGCAATGAAGACAGAAAAGTAACGTAAAAACCCACACACAGTTCCCACTGTTCTCTTTACCTTGGTGCATTTGTCTTATCCCCTTGCTTCAACCACTGAGGCTTTCTGATTAAAGCAACTCTGACAACCACTCTGTGGTGATTCCTGGGGCATTATTTCTACCCCCACCATTGGCTTTAATTGATTTTTAGAACCATTTTCATGTGAGCTCCTAGTTGCACTTTTCAGTGACTTTCTGCTACTTCTTTACCTGGCCTTCACCTGCAATTGTAGAACTTCCTACTCTTTAAGAGAATAACAACCTGCTGACAAAAGCAAGTAAGTTTTGTTCATCTTATCTGTATTTGGGAACCAAGAAATATTCTCTGTGAAAACACTTGTATCATTTGAAATCTTAGAAGAAGTTTCAGATCAGGTGTGTTAAAAATCAACCGAAAAAATAAGATGAGCTAAAGAATGAGAGTTAAACATTCATGCCAGATAAGAGTCCACAAGCATAAGCTTTGCCAAGGGTGGATTATGCATAACACATATTTGTGCGGATAACACTGGTAGTGCACAGTATTTAATTTTATATTATAACTTCTTGAAACAGTTTTACAGAGGATAAGGATACTGATGCATTTAGAAGTGTAAAACAAGGTGATTGTGCTAGAGTTCTGTACAGTTGAAGCCTGGAATTTTTTGTTTTCAATGACAAAAATCAGTAGGGTATTTCAAGAGATTTTGCTCATTTTACCTTTACTCAGCAGAGAATGAGTTCTTATCTTTTCAAAGCGCCAAGTCAGACAAAAGGATAAAAGTTATTATAGTCATGAGTCATCCCAGAAAATACAAGGCTCATGTTTTACCTTTCTCTTCACTGACTGTGTACAAATTATGGTATGTTTGCAACGTGGTGCATTACATGTATTCTTCCGTATTCAGATCTGAATTCTACATACAATAATTGATAACAAATACCTGAGGTCTTCAGTTCTCCTGAACAATAAGAATGATGAGATTAAAATGGCTGTAAAATAATATAATGAAAGCTTTTAGGCAATCTTTAGAAGCATCACTAATGCTTCTTTGAAAGCACTCAAGCCACAGATATGTTCCTGAAAAGCATACTAAAAATATATTAACTTAATTTTCTGGTCCTTAAGGAAAACCTGTAATCCTACACACATGATTTCTGCTGGTTCATTTTGCTTTCAACAAATGCAGCTTTCAACAGATAGATGCAGAGCTGATACAATATAAAGCTGACGTCAAAATATCAGGCAGTTGGCAATAGTCTTTAATCTTTTCCTTTGAGAGGACAGTTACAACAAAATGTGGGTAGACTTTTTTTACTGAAGACAGAAAAATTTGACATATCCTAAACAGTGAAATAGCTGCCAGACTGCACTGAGTTCTTAAGGAAGTGGCAACAAGGCAGCTCCAGGAACAACTGGATGCCATAATATTTGCTATTTTTTCTTAACAGGCTGAAATGATGTGGAAATGGAACTAAAACCATACCAACAGAATGGCCAAGGGAGGGCTGCTCTCAAGTGAACTTTTTTGTCTGTTAGCATTATAAGCAGCTTCTGACACTATGCCTAAAACATGCTGCTGATTTGCCTGCAAATTTTAGCAAACCAAACAGAATGCTCTTTCACATTCTTGATGTCAGAGGCCCCAAAGGAAAAGTTGGCATTTTTTCACCTTCTTACATGGATCAGAGTGTAGGCCCCCCCAGCGTAACCTGTTATGTACTGTTTACAATGTGCAAATATGCAAGTGGAAATCTGTAAAGTGTTGGTCTGTCTGATTCACAGCTTGGGCAGCATCCGATGCTCAGCTGTCTCATTCACTCAGCTGGTGGACTTCAGCAACACAGCATTTATTGGCTGAGCAGCAGACTATGTACCGAGCATCTAATATAATACAGCAGTGATTATGGTTTTGTTTTCTCTCTTATGGCTGGGTTTTAATAATGAAAACCTGGAAGAAAATTCTTCAGTCATCAAGAACAGTCCCTTGGTATTACAGGCAACCACAGTTTGTAATCCCTTATGTAAACTGATCAAGCTCCCTCAAATCCGTAATATTTTTATGACCTTCAGAGATGGCAGCAGCAAGGTATATTTATTTTGTTTTACACTGGATGAACTCTTCTAAGCTTTTGTTACAGCCAGAGACTTAGCTGCCCTGCAACAAGCACAACAGAATTTAAGGGAGAAAAAGTACCCAATGTATTCAAAAGCAACACTCTCAGTTAGTAAAATACTTTTGTGTGGTGACAAAGAAAGAAATCTCATGTCATACTATCCTAAAATTTCTTTTAAATTGTAAACTCCACATACCTGTAAACACAAAATCAAATTGCAATGTGAATTTTATTTTATGCTGAACAACTGCACCATATGAAGCTGCAGTCACAACTCCAGCTAGGGATGGGACCGATCATCCTTAATTCAGAGCATTTGTGAAGCTGAAGTTGATCAAAGAAAACAAGATTTTCCAAAAATCCAGCTTAATTTGATTTTAGCCAGTATGTGGAATCAATCCTACTGCAACCAGAAGAAAAAGGATAAACAGCACACATTGCACAGCGGAGTGATTCAGCATCAGAAAAAGCTTAATGAGACTGTATTATGACTTACAGCTGGATAATTCATCTCTACAAGTAGAATTTAAAGTTGAACATATTGATGCCATCTTTTAAGCCAAATCTATAAATTTGTTTAAGACCTGGAAATAGGAGTGTCAGAAGATATTTCTGATTCGAGGCTAAATAAGAACATTAAAAAAACCCTCAAAAAACCCCAACTGGATCAAGCCGTATATTTTTTCCATGGTCCATGAAGAGCTGCAGAGGCACATCAGACATCCTCGAAATAAAGAATCTTGAATAGAACATTTGGTTATATTTTCAGATCACACTTTTGTGTTGTTCAGAAAGCTGCCTTAAGGAAAACAAACACTTGTTCTACTTGGGTCTGCAGAACAACAGCTTTATTTGTGGTCTCATGAAATACCTCATATCTTGCTGATGACAGACAAGTGCCTGTACTTCTTGTTCAAAGGCAGGCTGGAAACCAGGATTTTGGACCACAAAATGTGTAATAAAGTAGTTATACTCAAATTATGACTGTAGCAGGCACATGCTCAGTTTTCAATATGTAGAATCTGCTAAGGCTTGCTTAGCTGTAAGGTAATTAGGTGTACATTATAGCCTTCTCCAAATAGACTGACCTGGAGAATGAAACAGCCCTCAGAGCCAGCACCTAACTGCAGTGGGGTGTGGGCAGCCACATCTGCACTGTTCATGGTTACCCAGACCAGCTTCAGATACAAATGCAGAGGATAAAACCCAACTTCTCCACAAAGATCTTGATGTTATGCTGGGGAGAGCAAGACATTTGACCCAGTGGCTGCTACTGTCAGCCTCTGGACTTGGCAAAAACAGGGCTTGACAGCAGTAGCTACAGCATCTCTTTCTTTGCTCAGTGATTCATTGTCCTTCATCTCAGAGAGTCAGCTATGTACCTGGGAAGCGATGGGAGGATGACATTGCTCTAATGCAGTACCATTTACAGCCACCTTTACACTGGACCATCAGCACATCCAAAAGCAATAGTTACGATTGCAAAAAAGCATGTTGAACCACCTGATACAAATTCAATTCCTGTCAATCTTATCAAGTACTCCAGACATATTTAATAACTAAGTTATAATAGCCCTACGTCTGTAGTTCTAAAGCTGTGAAAACCACTTAAAAACAAGAAGTGGTATAAAAACAAGGAGCAACAGCCAAATTCAGGCTGTTGCAGCTCTTGAAATACCAGCTCCAACATTACTTGAGAAACACAGATATCTCACCCAGAAATCGGGCTGTATTTATTTTGCAATTTGAGTGAGTCATATGCATAAATATTTAAGTTTTAATTCAATTGCCTCTCCTGCGGTCGATGAGTCACTACTACTCTGATATCTGAGGAGTCTCACTAGGGGAGGTCCTGGAAATGTGTTACGACTCCCAAGTGGGTTCCAGCCGGAAAGTCTGTGAGCTGCACTTTTAAAATGTATAAACTTATTTTCCTTTCATACTCTCAAAATATATGTAATGAACTAGAATGCGTTTGCTTCCCGGACAGCAAACAATCTGGCAGCCAGAAAAAATGTTTACTTTGTAAACACTATTTTCTTTTCAGAAAACTCTTTTAGCAAGAAGTTCCATGATGAAAAACAGTTTAGGTCATAAAAGACCTAAAAAGAAATAGAAACTGTAACACTTTTCCTTCTCTCTAAACTCCTGAAATTACCTTACAAGAAGTTACAGTCAGTTAGTTTAGCTCTACTGTGCTAAAAATACAGAGAGTGTGCTTTATACAAATGAATGATGCAAGATAATTTCAAAACCTTTGATCAAATAGAGAATATTATGAATATTTCCATACACAAGCTGCAAAGAGAGACTAATTAAAAACTAAAAAGCTGCATTCCATTGGCATGCACCTTACAAATCAAGTGGGAAGTCAGTTGGGAATGCAACCTAAAAATAATTAATGCAAAGGTGTAGGGAGGCGCTCCCTTTCCGTTTTTACACTCTCTAATATTCCTGTAACCTTGAGTCATCTTACCACCTCTCAGCATGAAATATGCCATCCTTTACTCACTTTGACTCATACTGTATAAAACATGGGGTCAGTACCAAAGAAATAATGAACACCAAATTCTGTCCTGCCCTGAATTTGGGAGAATTCATATGTTTCATCCATGGAGGTACAGGTAAGAGAAGAAAAATAGCCATGCTGGAGCTCAACAGATCCAAACTAACAACAGTGACAGAGAACAAGACAAATCTCCACAACCTTCAAGGCCTTGTGAGCCTTGCAACCCCTGGGAGACTTCAGACCCTAGCTGTACAACAAGCCAGCTACTTTGCAGATGAAAGGTAAACCTGCTGCAGATGTTCTGACACAGACCAAAATCCCCAGGTCTCCATCTACAGGTTTTGAAGTGTGTGCAAATGAGCTCCCCATAGTCCATGTTTGAGAGCTCCCACTCCTCAGAAAGAAGATCTCTCTGCATCTCATGAGGATGAAGCCCAAAGTAGCATAACTTTGCTGCACAGCTGTTAGCGTGGAAATATGAAGTGCGAGCACAGTATTATTAAATCTTCTCTTCAATAACCATCTGTTGTTATATCCTCTACCCAAAACCTATGTTTGTATATGTAATGCAAGGGTATGCACATACACTATACGCTTCTCCCCCTATACTAGAGACAAAGCCCTTTGGTTTTCATTCCACTAGCATTTTGAAACTAGAACTGGTGTTGACACAAAGTCCAGGCTTTCACAAGTTGGTTGGTAGGTTTTATGGCAGCTCAGACAGGTGGCACAATCTAATGGCACACATTTAGGAAAACACTGTTTTCAGTGATCAGTAGCGATAACACAGAATAGACACCCAAAGGAAACCTGGTTTTACCCCTTTTACTATATGTAGCAAGCCTTGCACATTCTTATTTTTTGTCTTTTCCTGCTGCCAGCCTGTATTAATGAGGTGGTAGATACAGAGGGAAATGACATACTGCCTACATATGTTATTCCAGAATAAGGACTCCAAGAAGAACTTGGAATAAAGTATTCCCCACATGCTTTAGTTTAAGCCCATCTCTAAGACTCTTTTCTCTTAGGCTAGTTTCTCTTTCTCACTTTGCAATAAGCATATCAACTTTCAGGATGCTACACTACTCTCATACAGCATTTCATTCTTAACTATTGCACCCACCTTCAATGAATTTCACTTTTTCTGAGGTACTGACAAGGGGTAGCCACTTTCCTACAGCTACCCTGAACATGGTTATCAGAGAGGGAAATACATGCCACAGGTAATTTCATGGACACGAAATGACACCATGCCACTGGCGCCTGAAATTTAGTGGTTAAGTGTGGGTGCTGCAGGGCTGCTTTTTGTCACTGGTGTCAAATTCACAAGAAAATCACCACAAAATGCCTTTAATGTTAGCTACAGTTTTCAGTTCTGGAAAGACTCAGGGGGATGCAATGCAATGTATCCCTTCCATGTACAAGGATTTGTCTCCGAAAACTGGAGCTATAATAGATGATGGTCTGCAGTTCACAAACAATCAAGATGTTGCTGAACTACAAAGCCTTTTTGTCTTTGCATGTCACATAAGTAAGATTAAAGTGAATTTTAAAGAAAATAATCTTTTTTTTTTTTTCTTTTGCTAATTTAATGTTCAGATCTTGATGGTGACTCAGGACTACAAACTAAAGAAGTTAACGGGTATCATGTCATCACTTGGGACCTATAGAGTCACACACAACTCGTCCAGTGTTCAGACAAAACAAAACATATGATTTCAGATAATTGCAAACTATGCTGTTATTGCCTATAAATAATGTACTTTTATTCTTTAAAAATGCAGGTCTAGAGTGTTATCATATGTAAATTAACATTCTTCCATCAATTATCACAGGCACTGTCTAATATAAGATATGAAAGTTACTAGCATATTAACTAAATATTCATATTAAAATGTTAGCAAAAAAAAAAAAAAAAAAAAAAAAAAAAAAAAAAAATATTTGAAAATGACCTATAACCATTGAAGAAAGAGGATGGATTTTACATGCAGTAATTTGGCAAGTTTTGACATACAGTAG
>NDXB01003888.1:30203-67509 GCA_002631895.1 Agapornis roseicollis
AAAAAAAAAAAAAAAAAAAAACAACAAAAAAAAAGAAAGTATTTGAATATGACCTATCACCATTGTAGCAAGAGGATGGATTTTACATGCAGTAATTTGGCAAGTTTTGACATACAGTAGTTGTATTTTCCCAAAGGGACAGCCAAAATTTGGCCAGATCTGTCATGGTTTTGTAAGTCTTCCAGAAACGACAGACAATAGATGTGATTAATTATCTGAAGATTTATATGTACATGTGTTTCCACAAAATAATAAAAATGCTCCCTACACAAAATACACCAAGAGCCATCTTGCTGGGAATCTGAGGTAAAGGAAGAGAGAGAAGTCTCAGACGCAATGACATTAGGCAATGACATAGAGGCAATGACATTCTACCAAGTACTGCAACAAAATTAATATGGTTACTGACATTAATTTCTTATTCTAGAGTGATTTTTTCTTTCTTACTTAGTTTCTCCTTATATTGTTCTATAATCAAAACCATACCAAAGCATTTAAGATTTCCAAAAGCTACAGCTAAACTAAGTGACAAAACTGAAACTTCTGAACCAGTCTTGAAATACATAAGAAGCGTCTTGACTATTAAAAATGTCAAGCAACAAATGTACATTTCAAAAACTTATTAAAAAGGCAACATTTCAATTGGCACTTCCTTTTTAAGATACTCTTTTTTCATCTTGCCTTACCAACTACAGTAACAGAATATAATTGCTTTTATTTTACTTCGTGTTGTCTCTAGACAAGGGGTACAATAGCTTTCCCCACAAAGCCAGAGAAATAACTGTCATCATAAATCATAAAAATTACAACTGAAATAAGTTTAAAAACCCCATATTTTAGTAGATTTGGCACCAAACCACTATGTATTACATATACTGTGAGATGATAATTTCCAATTCAACTTTGGTTACAGGAAAACAGTATTTTAGGCATGTTATGGTGCAGCCTCAGTGTTTGTGCAACTGTAAAGGAATTCTAGAATTCCTAACGCACAGTTCTGATTTTTGTGTCTTAAGGAAGAAATAAAACAATTGCTTTATGGTAAGTGAAGTCTTTAAAGGTCTTGCTGGGGAAACTGCTACTGCCATCTGTAGTGAAACTGTATAGGCATAACTAAAATGAAGCACAAGATAGTCTTCCCTTATAAACTCAGACCTGCCGGAGTAATTCCTGTGGACAGCCACCTGCTCCTACAAGCCATTTGTTCTATTTGTAAAATGGATGTTAGCTCCATGCTAGCTTCTGAATGAGAAATTCATTAAGGTAGCCAACCATTCATACAGCCAGTCCACTGCAAAAATCATGCATGTTCCTGTATTTCACAGTCATAAGCGGTAACATATCATTCAGATGTCAGCCCTCTTAGATGGCACAGTTAAAACTCTCAAACAGCAAGATACAAATATGCAAGACAAAAGGGTATTACAAAGACATACTTTTGTAAACGTTCCCATTTTTTCTGAATACCACACTGTGTAGTAGCCTGTATCCAACCTACATAGTCACCTCATAGCCTCTGAAGCCACAAGAATATCCGACAGTCACAACAGCCATGACTTGTCAAGCTATTTATTCCAGATGGATCAACAGCTCTCAAGAAAAAGCTCAGAATTTTTTTACCCTAGGGAATGATATCATCAAATGGCTTTGAGACACAACCAGTTGTTTCCATCACCCATTGTGAGGTCACTTTGAATGTGGACTTCAGCTGTTGCCGTGCTGCACCATGCCACTATGGCTCCTTTCATGGTGCAAAAGCTGTATTCCAAAGTGGAAAAGAAAACCACATTTGAAATAACGTTAGTTGCATAAGGTATACTTTGCCCCCTTCTGGGTGTGTAGCAGATGTCAGAAAAAAGCTGGGAATTTTAAAGGGGAATTTTTCTACTACAGTTAACAAGTGGCACACATCTACATTATAGCAGGGGAAAGTATGAAGTACAAACTAGCAGGAAAAGGTGTTGTCTGCATCTACAATAGCAGTCCTTGTCTGCTGCAGGATCCTTCTGGGATTGCAGGCCAAAAGTGAAATCTAGTACTGCCAACCAGTCCCAAGTGCACCACAGGAGCTTGAGACATTGCTGGGCCTGAGAGTGCCAAGTCCTGGCACTTGCTCGCTGTGCTGTGGATGTGCCAACAGCAGCTCAGCACCAGATTGTAAAGAAAGATCATGACTTTGTGTCACCAGTCAAATGAAAGCGAAATTCATAATTACATGATTAATGTAATTAATTAAATCCAATAAAGCAGAATCTTAGCCAAAGCCCAACTGTAAATACAAAACTGTTCCCTCACTTCCAGACTCTCAAAGATATGAATGCCCCCTTTTGTCTGGCTTCTGCACTGATTTATAACTCCTCTGATGCCCGAGAATTAACGTTGTAAAATCACTGGTCACCTTGCAGTATGCTCCCAAGGGTTGACCCAACAAAAGAGAAAACAAGAGTGTAAAGATCTCTTAATGAAGAGTGCCCAGGTATTTTGCACTTGTATGACACTGCTTTCTAAATGGCAGAATTCACACACACACTCACACACACACACTTGGTAAATAAAAGCTATAAATTCAACAGTACATCTTTGAAAATCTGATCTGATGCAATGGATAGATTTAGTACTAGATGTCATGTTTCTAATGCCCATGATGTGAAATGTGCATTTACATCTCTGCTGACTGTGGCCTTCCTGTCACCTAAACAGGAAAAGAGCATTTAAAATCCTTTTTCTGCTTTTGTTATTTTAATTGTGTGCTCTCAGTACGGAGGTGAACACTCACTCCCAGCTGGTTACCAAATCACGTTCATCAGATTATTTTTTAAGTAGTAACCATGTCACTTTTTTTTCTCATTAAACAGTACACAGTTTATATCTTCAGAATTAACTTTTTAAACCCTAAAATATTGTTCTTGTTTCAGTGCCTAGATGTCTAGGTTTATTTCTAGACACCAGTCTGCACACTTGAAAAAGCAAGAGGTGAATTAGCAGACCATATTTAGCCACCAAGCAATGCCTTCTATAAAGACCTTTCTGTTTCGAGCCTCAGAGTCAACAGCCTTATCACTATTGCAAATAGACATCAGATCATGCATGATGGGGTTCAGTTCATTTATACTTGTAACAAATATCACACGCATTTTCACACGGCTGCTTGTGCATTGGGAAGGGCTGGCTGACAACTGCCCACTGGAGCTGAGTAGCTATACATCTATAGACACTAAGACTAAAAACAGGTTTTTAAAGCCCACCTTTTCCCTCCCCTTTTTAAAAATGCCTCTGGCTTTCCCTGTTCAAACACTCTGCAGATGAAGAAAATGGATTATCAGATCACCCCTAATTAGCTACACAAGTGGTTTCTGGCACTGCTAAGTCTTTTCTACATTTAGGACATCACCCCAGTGAATTTGATCCTCCTACATGCGTGCTGCAACTACCACTTTTCTATTTAAGTTATAAAGAATTTATTTTCCCAGCAGGAGAAGCACCCACTCAAGCGATGTGGTGCAGTTCATTCAAGAGTACCCATGTCACTGTTGTGCAGGAGTCCCATAATGATGCCCCACAAAAGGCAGCCTGTAATACTGGGATCTGCCAGCAGCCCTACTCAGGTGCTCATGATAGGAAGCAGGATGGCGGGAAGGAGAGGTTTGGTAAACACCGGTAACATGCTTTTGCTTTACCATCTCACTCCAGTAAGAGCCATGACTGCAGGGAAAGAGGGAGATGGGAGACCATTAGATACATGGGTTTGGATAAAAATCAAGAATCGCTGCCAGCTTCTTTAGTATGAAAAGCAGAGGACATGCTGCATCTTCTCTGAGTCTGAATAAACAGCACTACCCTACTCTTCTTTCGCTGAAGCATGAACCACCAATCCTGTTTCAAGACACTTTAACCAGCTACAACCCACAATCCAAAGGTTTTCATTAAGCACATCTATGCTGCAGGCATAAATTAGAGGTAGAATGTGGAAAGGATCAGCAACACTGAGGAAAATGCTAACCCCATCTTCCTCATAAGAAAGGAGCAAGACAGACAAAATTAGGGCCTTAGTCTGGTGAAAACGATAATTAAGACACAGACTTTCTCACTGACCTTGAAAAAGTCACTTAGCTCCTGAATCAGATCTTAAAATGGAAGTATATTGGCACATTCTCCGTTATTATCAATAAGGCCTGCAAGCCTGTCAGATGCCTCAGGAACAGAAAAAACTGAAGTGCATTAAAACACTGGTGTGACTTTTCTGATATGGATGACTTATATAGATCCCCACTTTGCACACTGGGGCTTTACTTTTAAATACATACATACATACTTACACACATATATATGTCTCTATAAAAACTACTCTCCTCAGGTTTACGTGTTTATGTTTAGTTTGAGAACAATGGAACATTTCCACTGATAAATGTAATAATTTATAGAATCATAGAATAGTTGTGGTTGGAAATGACCTTAAGATCATCCTGTTCCAACCCCATATGATGGGCAGGGACACCTCACACTAGACCATGTCACCCAAGGCTCTCTCCAACCTGGCCTTGAACACTGCCAGGGATGAAGCATTTACCACTTCTTTGGGCTACTTGTGCCAGTGTCTCAGCACCCTCACAGTACAGAACTTCTTCCTTATATCTAACCTGAACTTACTCTTTTTCAGTGTAAACACATTCTCCCTCGTTTTACCGCTACAGTCTCTCTTCTCTTTTCTTTCTTCTGAAACTCTCTAAATTTAGAGTATTGTTGCAAAAAAAAGTATGAATTTTCTCCTGTATTTTTTTTCCTCTCTACATTACCTTCTTCTGAGAGATTGTATTAACTGTCACTTACATGCACAATTCTAGTTATGTTTTGTTTATGGCTTTTCAGCAGCTCTGTAATCCTAGAGGATGAAAATATTTTCCATTTGCCACAGCGACACGTGCTGTGGAGAGAAAATATGAACAGCTGCAGGCTTCCCTAATAATGAGATCAAGTAACACTGCTCGGGATTTTGGTTTATCATTTTTCCTTAAAGGAAAAAGCAGGTTATCTGTTCAGGCATCTCAATGACAGATTATGTAAGGACCGTCATAGTCTGCATCAGAAGTGAGTGCTTCAAAACAAAACGTCTCTACACTGCCTGGATGAAGGACTTTCACCGGTACAAAAATCAGACTGTTTTAACCTTCTCCTTCTGAACAAAACTTACTGGTTTTAAATAAGCCACATGTGCTGCATGCGAGTACTCAAGAGTTCAGTCCTTTGCAATTAAACAAACTCTTCAGAAGAAAAAGCAGCCCACAGGTCAATGAAACTGAGCTGGTGAGTTGCTATTCCCTTACTGGAGAACTTTCAATATTTGTCAGTGATATATTAGGTCCATAAAAAAATAAAATATCATTATTTAGGATGTTTACTTTAGCTTGGCTCTGAGAAGCATTTGTGACCTTACAGAAGTACTCCATTGGAGGTCATTATTTAGACTAAATTCCAGATACAGAAAACAAAGACTTCTATTCATAACAACTAAGACAACAAAGTATTCACAAGAGAAATGAGTAAGAATTTCAAACTGTAGACTAAATAGGACTGTGATTCAATAGAGGTCCCAATCCAGGAAAACACCCCTGCAAAACTAAGTCTTTAAGCACATACTTATTTTCATTCTAAGCAGAAATATATTCAACATAACTTTAAAAATACTTAAAAATTGTTTCTTTACTTGGAGCCTGGGGTTCCCCTCAAACACATGCCTTGATTACACATAGGACTGACTTTAATAGAGAACAAATAAAACCCCACTACTCTGTCAGTTACTGCAGCAGCCACCAAGAACATTTTTCATGGTTCAGACTTATAACTGTTCTTACCAAATGGCTAGAAACACACAGGTCAGAAAGAGATGAAGCTTGTGGACAGGCAACTTGAATTCATGGAGTTGAAAATAAATAAGTGAGCCAAAAGAGGGAACTTTGCATTCCCAGGACACGCTGTAGGACAGCCTATAATACCTTGAGATCTGAATGAGCAGTTTGTCATTAATAGTTTTTTCTTCTATCTTTTCAGCTATCTTGTCACTGAAAATATTGAATGCAAAAAGCATTTAATATCAGTGTGGAAACACTGTTCCATTTTGCCATGACAGATACATCAGTGTTTCCTGGGAAATACATAAGCATCACTTTAGTCAGGTGATCACAGAAATATTCATTTATTTTAAAGTACCTATAAACAATCATACAGCTCATGAAGCAGATGAAACAAAAACATGAGAAGAGAACTGATAAAGGCCAGAATCTGTGCAAAGACAATGAACTTCTGATTGAATTCATGATCATTTACAGAAGGTATGAAGAATGGGTCAGTGGTTGGAGAGGTCTTGAATACTGACACATCAGTGAATATCAAATCTAAAAAGAGATTTGGGTATGGAATCTTTCCTGATAGTCACCTTGAGTAAATACCCGCTGGTCTTCATTAGCTTCCTTTTATATCAAATGGGGGATACTTATTAGGGCTGTGCTCTCTACAGAATGATCTGATCATAAAAAAGTGAAACGGTAAATTTCACGTTTTCTTCTTGAAGATAAGAAGGAATAGTGGAAGTTCCCACTCACACATTAAACAAGGCTAGCTTCAAAATAAACAAACTTTGTTGTTAAAATTATTAATGAAAGACCCTCAGCAAATAACACATCCAGTAAATGTCAGTGAAACTTTTTGGCCTTAAGTTGCTTCTTTTCCTATTGCTTCAATATTTTCATTCTTTTATAACGAGAAGGCATTGTATAGAAATAGTTACTATGTGTGCAGCCTGTACCACTTGCAAAAGGCTTACAAAGTCTTGGAGATGTTTGTGGCTTTGTACTAATAATTAGCAAGACATGATGCCAAGAAGTAACTTCCTATAGAACACCCATGGATAACCAAACCTCTTTCCTTATCTGTTGAATGTGGGGACTGAAAATCATTACAAAGGCAAAGAAAATACTTTTCACGTTTATAGAGATGATAAAATAAACCCTATGTAACACTCATTTATGGGACAGATATTTCTACATCTGTATTTATATTTTTTAAGCCTTCATGCTATTTAAAGATGACTGCTTTAACAATGTGACCTAGTCCTCCTACCAGATTGAAGAACAAAGTTAATTCCATTTAAATAAGGTTAAATTTCTTTAAAATAATGGACATTTTTTTGCTGTCACAGCAGGACTAAAGGGAAGAAAGCCTTCTATTCTCCTGCAGATTAGATTTACATATTATAGCAATATATTTTTTATTGTATTATTTGAAGTTGTAGCAGATCACCCGATCCTGCTGTATCTTGGGTATGATCACCATTTTCAGCTCTGAAAAGAAGTTGACCATAAAATCATAGGATGATTCCAAGTTATTTTGTCAGCATTTGTGTTTTGAAATGTTGATCCCATAAAGAATGAGATCTCAGTTTCTAGAAGGAATGCTAACAGGAAAATGAAAAACCATCTTTTTCTTGCTTTAAACAGAGAGATGAAAAAACTTCAGAAGAGCTGGGATGTAGCCAAGAATGTACTTTCCCCTGTAAATTCTTCATCTAATAGATAGCTATTTTGTTGTTACAGGCGCAAGTCCATTTGCCATTGTTCTGAGGACTCTTAATGGGTCACTTACCAATTGAGGCTTACTCATAGCTGAGGAAACTGACATCACTTGCAAATATTGACAAAACTGTAAATCCTCATTTCATGCAATCAACTCAGAAATACATATATAGAGATATATAGTTTTAAATCACCCTCATCTTCTGATAAGAGTTCTTCTATTAAAAAAAAGAGATTAAAAAGGACCCAAAGAGTTGGGTTATTTTTTAATAGCAATATTTTCAAAGTTCTTGAAATTGATGTATGTCAAATAACGTCAGTTTCCTCATGAAAAAACATGTACAGTTGTTAATAAAATACCCATTTGGACTGCAATATGATGAACTACAAGTAATAAGCAGTATTCGTATATTTGCAAAAGTGTACTTATAATACAATCCCATTTGAATCTTTCTGAATAATCATTGAAAAATCCCTATCACTATAAACTTCTCCAAAACTATCCCTACAACTCAAGTGGACCTGATCTTTGCACTACTTCACTAAAAATGATTGGTATTTACCTGGCTGGGTTATGGTTAGACCTTCTATATTTCAGACAACGACCAAAGTCTACAATGGATCAAAGACCATTAATTACAGATTTCTTTTTCACTGTATGGACAATTTCTGAAGATTCAAGTTTCAGCGTTCTTAAACTGAAGGAATCTTTTTCAGCCTTATAAAGCAAGCTGAAAATTCAAACCCAACATTATCAGTCACACCATTCTGATAGAGATTTGAGTGAAAACATCAAATCTTAAAGGAAAATTGCACAGGAAAAGTAGACTTCTATGCATCCAGGGGCATGGGAAGCTGAAAAGCACATAACTTGTTCAAACACAATTTCACTGTAAAGTTAAAAAGTTCAAAAAGTAGCTGAAAATTCTTTAATCCTAGCTTGCAGTTATTCCATTGCCCTGTGAAGTATGATTTATCCAAGCACATGACATTAATTTTAACCATGAATCATGTTTTACTCTCATGTTCAAGGAGCCACAAAGATTTCAATTTTCTTCTATGCTGCTGTGCTGAACTGCTGAATACAGATTCAGATTTCCAGGATCACTCTATCTATTATACATGCTAACAGGATTAATTAGCATTAGACTGGCATCCACAGGAAGTGTGATACACAGTAACATCCGAGGAAATCTCTCGAGAGGCAAAAAGTCTTAAGTTGAGGCATGCGTGATTTCAAAGCAATTCTTGGCACAATTAACTGTTTGACCTGCAATATGAACAAGCATATCATTTAATTAATTGCCCAGAGTTTTTGAGCCATGCTGCTCATTTATCTCATAAGCATATGATAATATACTGCTACCAGGTCTTACGGAAACGATCAAAGAAATTATACATAAAGTTGCCTGATGATGAATCAGGACTGCATTTCATGTTGCCCTCAGTCTCTCCAATCTACTGATGATATGTATATATTTATGGAACTTAATACTGTTGTAAAGATGAAGCAACACTAATACTACTAATAGTTCTGGTTTGTAGAGAAGTTCCATATTTCTTTTGTCTTCTTGATAACATGCACAGAAAAATAAACTGAAAAATAAACTAAAATATAAAAAGGTTTTTAAAACCTTTATTAAGCAAGGTCTGAAATGCCCAATTCATTCTCTTGTAAAAATTGTTTCTGTATCTTTTGGACTACATCAAATATGCTCTATGCTAACATCTGCGTAGTCTAGAGCCTAAAAGTCAGAACAAGAACCAATTCTCTTTTCCCCCATGTATGTGTACAGTTGGACTTTTATCTTTCCTTTCTACAGATAAACCTAGTTTCTAATAGTTCATTTAAGTCAATGTCTGCTTAGAAGTAAAACTATGTTTTCTTTGGATCAGTGGCAGAAAATGAGTTTGAAAAATCTAGTCTTTAAATTATAGTGCACACAAAGAAGCACATATGCTCTCAAATTTTAAACAGTAGCTTCTAAACTATAGGCCATAGTACATAAGAACTCATTCTGCTCATAGAAAATGAGTTTCTTGTCTGTAACTGTTCTTTCATGCAGTGTGTTCACAAATAGAAGACCTGCTTTAATGAGATCTTAGGATTTTCATTTTGGCAACCAAGCTGGTTGTATACTTCATTAACATATTGAAGAATTCTTAGAGGACTTTACCCCTCTACTCTGCTCTGGTGAGACCTCTCCTGGACTACTGTGTCCTGCTCTGGAGTCCTCAGAACAGGAAAGACATGGACCTGTTAGAGTGAGTCCAGACTAGGGCCAGAAGAAAGATGAGAGTGCTGGAGCACCTCTCCCACAAGCACGGGCTGAGATAGCTGGGCTTGTTCAGCCTGGAGAAGAGAAAGCCCTGGGGAGACCTCGGAGCATCTCCCAGTGCCTAAAGGGGGCCTATTAGGATGCTGGAGAAGGACTTATGTAGTGGCAGGACAAGGAGAAATGGCTTTAAACTGAAAGAAGGTAGATTTAAATTAGTTATTAAGAAGAAATTCTTTATTGTGATGGTGATGTGACACTGGAACAGGTTGTCCAGAAAAGTTGTAGATGTTCCATCTCTGGAATTGTTCAAAGGCCAGGCTGGATGGGGGTTTGAGCAATCTGGTCTAGTGGAAGGCTCATTGCCAGGCTGTTGGGACTAGATGACATTTAAAGGTCTCTTTCAACCCAAACCATTCTATGATGCTATGTCTTAAGGAAAATCACCCTGAAAATCTGGTTTATTCACATATCTGGGAAGATCTAGGGAAATGGTTCTGTGCTATTAAAAAGATAACATTTTTATTAATCAATAATTTTCCTTGTCTCTATGGTCATGTCAAAAGTTCTAGGCATCCCTATAGCATAGACATTAATTCTTTGCCAGATTTCACATTAATTATATGTAAGGGTTTGGTCAAATTAATTTAAAAAGGGAATTGTGTCACCAACAACTACTTTTAATTTCTAGCATTACTTTTAATTTTTGGACTACAATGCTATAATGCTGCTCTTTCTCCCAACCAATAAACATTTACAATTATCAGTTCATCCCACCTATATAAGGTGCATTATAAACATACCATAAGTAAAAGTTTTTAAACAACTAAAAAAACCTGATGCTAAGCAAATCGAAAATAATGCCTGTTTGATGTTCCCTTTTCTAATTCTCCAAGAGCCAAAGCAGAGACCCATCTGTATTTTGTTTGATTTAGTCATTTAGAACAGGTGACACTTTTTTCCTGATTGTTATTTTTATTTTTTTAAACAACCACATCTTTGTATAATTTAGTTTTAGCTGATGAAATAGGGGTTTTCCCTCTTCTTTCTAAAAATGTTTATTTTTTTAGAACCATACAAATAATAAAATGCTGACAAGAAACCTCTAGTAATAATAATTTCTTCTACTGCTAACTTTTTAGCCTAAATGATTTCTGTTTGATCAAACAGCATCCATGTGTTGCAAAACTTGTTGCTTTTAACAGTTCATGAAAGTATAACAAATGTTCAGGATAGCTTGAGAGTTTTTTAAGGAATATATGAGGTTACGGCAAGTAACACAGTGACTTTAAACAGAAATACAGTAGAAATTGGATGGGGAGTTAGGCTGCAGGGATGAATGGGAGTTTACAAATCTTTCGAGATGGAGGAATTCAGCCTTTGCACATCTTTTGGTCTCAAAACTATTCTTTCCGACAGCAAGAGATTTGCTAAAAGCAAATTTGAAAAGCATTTCACTCGTCTCAGTGCTTTTCATTTACAAAGTGTTAAAAATTTTCCATGACCTTATCATGTCTCCACTTGCTCATATTTGCCTCTGCCCTAAAATGTACCAACAAGGAGTTTTCTCTTTAATTCCCTGATATAATTAAGTTAAGCTTGAAGCAACTCTTCTCTTCCGCGATTAGCTTGAAGTTTGCTGTTTCTGACCTTGGTGCTCAAGAGCCAAAGGAATCTGTACTCTCCAACTGTGCCACCTAGTCTAATGAAGTAGTGCAAGAATCCCCAACACAGCCTTGTCCCCTAAGCCAAAACTCTCACCAAATTCAAATTGATTTTTAAATGCACATCTTTTCTGACAGTCTGACACTTTGAAAATAGCAGATTAATTGTCTGGAAAAACACCCCTTCCACAGTTAAATTTTCACAGAAACACAGACACATCAAGATCCCAGTGCACTATCCCAGGAACATGTAAACAGCATATGGCAGCAAAAAGCAGTAAGGTTTCTGTATAATAAAGTGGTTTTCTACATAAGTACATTTGAAGGAGGAAAGAGAAGCAACATCTACAAACACAAAGCCTATTTCTCAGAAGTTCAGTTTTTTAGCTCCTCCAATTCTCTTTGTTCACATATACTAAACCACAGGAACTATTGATGTCAGAGGAGATTAGAAATTATCGGATTGCCACTGCCATTACTTTAAGCATGCAAGCTGACAGAGTTGAGAGAGCCACAAAGAAGGTGTAAGATAGAAAAGCAGCCCTGTGCTGCCTCCTGTTCTCTGATCTTTGATGTCTTGTAGCCAAGAATATTCATTAGTAACACAGACAAGCTGACTAACAGCATGTAACTCATTCATACCTATCTGTCAGCTATTGAAAAGATAATCCATTGATTTGTACAGGTCACTGATCAACTGTTTTAGTTGATCAATGTCACACAAAGAAGGAGAAGCAGAAACTGTCAAATAAGCATATATTCTGTCAAAATTGTAGAAAAAGGAACAATAACATTTTATATTTATCTGAGTAGCTTCTTCTCCTTGCATTTCAAATTACTGTTGGATGTTACAAATGCAAATATAACTGATATAATCTGACTACTATCAAATTTATACATTTATTTCAAATAGGTGCAAATAAGATTAAAATTACATTTACTATTCAGAAATCCTATGTGCATGTGAAATACCATATGACTATTTCTTTAGGCTTTCTACCTGCCCTAAAGGCAGGTGACCAAATGCTGCTGCAAAATTGCTGTAAACTCCATCACTGTCCCCATCCCAAAAGTCATCGAAACACAAGCAAAGAAAGGCCACAGGGAATGACTTGGCCCATCTTGAGCCAAGCAGAAAAATGTTTGGTCTCTTACTAAGGAAAGAAAATGAATAAAAACAATTTTGTTCTCTGCATGCATGTTAGGTGGTGTTTAATATAAAACCCATCATCCTGATGCTATTTTTAGAAAGAAGTGTAAGGAAATAGGCTTATCTGTTTATTTCATGGGGAGATGACTGTATGGACACCAAGACTGGCAAGTAAAAAAGGGAAAAATTATATCCATATATTTATATATATAGGGATGAAAGGCCTACTAGCCTTTGGGTTTATGCTAAATCTTCTTGAGAAGCTTTAGGCCCCCAAAGGCAGCTTGGTTGCTTCACTTCAATCATTTGACAGACTCAGCAAAAACCTAATCTCAGTCCCTTAAAAAGAAAATACAAAACCCACACAAAATAATAAAAAAACAAAAACCAAAACAAACCTAAACCAAAACCAAACACACAACATAACAACAACAAAGAAACCCATATGTATTTCTAACTGTATCAGCCCTTACATGGCTGAAGATGTGCCTGCACAGTACTAAGTCTGCTACCACACAATTGGCAAGAACCAAGTTTGCAGACAAATACGGAAATAAAGAAATGTTGGATCATTTCCTCTAGTGGTCCATTCTGCCTGTAAAGAGACCTCAGCTGCCTGTGAAGCTGCCTTGCCGCAAAAAGATGCCAGGTACAATTGTGAAACATCAAACTTGTGAATTGGTGTGCGTAGCTCCCAGGCAGAATTGTTGTTCTTTCCTTGTCACCTGAATTCAACCTACAACACCTGGGGAGAGCTAAGCTCCTCACAATAACATTTACAACAACCAGTAGCAAGAACGGAATGTATTTTAAGTAATAGGAAATCCTGAAGAAGTCATCTCTATCCCTGGAGGTAATTGGACACAGCCCTGAGCAACCTGCTCTGGTTGACCCTGCTTGGAGCAGGTGGTTGGATCAGGCAATCCCTAAAGCTGTCTTGAAGGTCTGTGACTGTCAGTGAAATCATGCAAGTGAGACACTTTTTGAAGGCTGCATAAGGGTTTGAAATCCACATTCCACAACCATAGAAGTTTGGGTTTTCCTATCAATTTCACTTTTAAAAATACCTCCTGCCCCACATAAAGTAAATGCTTTTAGAAAAGTTCTCAGGAATTATATACGTGGATCTTTTTGACAGGTAAATGTTATCACTATATTTCAAGTAGTAACATTTTTACTTATTTTGAATACTAGTACAATATGTTAATTTATAGATTAAGAATAAAGAATCCCAAAGCTATTTGTTTCCTAACAGATATCAATGTGTTTTCAGTATGACCTAAAACTTATGTTAATATATTCTCAGAAAGGTGCAGTGATTTACTGTTTTCATGAAACTTCTTAGTAAAACTTCTAATCCCAAAAACATTGTCATTTTATTTCAGGTACTTTTTCTGGAAGTCCTTTAAACTACTCTTTCTCCTTTAAACTACTCTTTCTGTGACTTACAGAGCTATCAGTCACTCTTTAAAAGTTCTCAATAAACTAAACTAAACTAAACCCTGTAAGAAAGCCATCAATCATATTGACTGGTACCTAAGAAAGGCCAGCACCAATGTTAATTGCATGCAAAATTAACAGGAATTTGCAAGTGATTTTCCCAAGCAGAAATCCCTCCTATGTCTTGCATGTGTTGAATTACCAAGGATTCCAAGTATAGAAGTAGCTCAGGAAATCACTTAATATTATCAAAACACAGGAAAACCAGTAGGAGATGAAGAAGTTTTTCTTTTAAAACCTTGATTGCATCAAATAATAGCTACCACACTCCTCTGAGGTTTTAGAGCAAGGCTGTTCGCAGTCACTGTGTGCCTTCTAACATCCCCCCAGCTGCTGCAGCTCTCAGGCATTAGTTCACAGAAAGTCCTGGTCAGCTAACTGTTGGTGTTCAAAATGTAAGTAAATAGGAGTGTAGCACACCTAAACAAAGAAAATGCATTCAAATTCATTGAACAACCCCTCCCACACACACACACACTAATATTGCTATATTTCTAAATTCCAGAAATGTCCATTTTACTGATTGCATGATTCCTGTTGTAGACGTCTTAGTGTGATTCCTCATGAACAGTGTTAAAATGGTACACACAGCTGTATCCATTTTAGTCTGAGAAGCCTTTGTTCTTAGTTTCAACCCTTTACATTTTTTTTCCACTTTATAACTTGGGGGGATACTCTCTTATTGATGAGTACATTTCTTATATAACTCACTGTGCAGGAGAAGATAATTACCCCGTGAATAGGATCTGACACCTTTGTTTCCCTCACCCCATTTCTTTTTCTGGCAGTGTGGGTAGATGAAAGCATGCTTTTTGAATTTTATATTGTATGTAAAACAATCAGACTTCTTTCCCATTTGATCTATATAATCTTTATCTAGCATCAGTCACATAAGCTTAAAAAACAACAGGGCAGATCACATGAAAGCATTCTAGAGGGGCAGATGTGGAGATTAACAGCTATGAGAAGGATACATTTTCACCAGCCTTCCAGACAGATCATAATATCTTTTAAGGCAGATTTTTAATCCTGCAAGTAACAGACTGATGACCTAAAACATTCTCAAAGTGTAATATTTTGTATGACATCTACACATGTTGGGGGAGTCGAAATCAGAAAATATACAAAACCAAGTGTGGATTTTGGTTGGTTTGGGCTTTTGTTTGTTTTAAAAGCAGCCTGTCAGCACTTCATGGTCCATTAAGAGAGTCATCTTGCATTTTCCTTCAAATACTATTCCTTCTGGGAGGCTTTTCTCAAGAATATGAAGGGCCAGACTGCAGGTCACGCTCTATCCATGCTGCATGTCTGTTTTGGCATAAAAAGGTTACACAATTCAGAGTGATGGCAGGAAGACAGCTCAGCTTAACTAAAAGGCTACTGTAAGTGGCAGTTCACCTACTCCTTCCCTGTCTCTTGAATCTACCTCTTTTCTCTTTTGCCCACAGACATGTGCTCTTGTGCCTGTCCTGCATTGACTGAGGTACTAATCTGACTGAACAGCAAGCTGATGAGGCTCACCTGTCTCCCCCCTTGGTTTCCCAAGGGGTAAGCTAAATATCAGAACAGAACCAGGAGCAGGAGGAGAACACTGAAACATCCATTTCAGTGACAGTGAACCCTGCAACCAGTTAAGCCTTTGTTGTCCCACTTACATCCTAATTCACCTAACTGCAACAGCTGAGAGCCAGCAAACAGACTGTATTGGCAACAGGAGCCTACGTACCACTTGGCTCTCTAAATTGTGAGTGCTCCATCCCTGGCAGTGTTTAAGGCCAAGTTACACAAAGCCTTGGGTGGCATGGTTTAGTGTGAGGTGTCCCTGCTTATGGCAGGGGGGTTGGAACTGGATGATCTTAAGGTCCTTTCCAACCCTAACTATTCTATGAGTCTATGATTCTATGGGTGCAGTCAGAGCATCATGTGCTTTGAAGTTCCTTTTAAAGTAGTTCTCAGAAAAAAGGATTAATTAGAATAGCATTTAAAACTTTGAAATTTGGTCTGAAAGTAGCCCTCAACACCTAGAGATCGAGGGATGATAAATCTGCTTCATCTTGCATCCTACTAGACCAGCTTGTCTGAACCCAGAAGTGTGGAGTTCTGCATTCACCCATAGTAAGATGAACTGATTCTATTACTGAAAGATGCATTTATTAACCAGTACCAGGAATATATCAGGGGGCAAGGGAAAGGGAAGGAAAATAATTCTAATCTTTCATGGTGAAGGGTGAGCAAAACAGGATAAGTGTCTGGAAAAATTACAGCAGTCTTTTAAAGAACTAACTGAGAATATGGCCTGTTCAAAAACCCAGGTAGACACAAACTCAAATGCATCCAGGAGGTCTCAGATTTAGTTGTCATAATTGTTATAAATCAAGTAAGGAGTGAGCCTCCCAAGAAGAAACACTGCTGCTCTCCCACTAAATATGAACCTTTTTCCTTCACAAAGTTACACAGCTGATAAAGAGTACTCCTGGTGTGGCTCTTAGAGAACAGAGTGGGAGCAGCTGAATGCACTGATAACACCATAATGTTGATTAGTTGGTCAAAACAAACTCACTATCTGGTAATACCTTTCTTGCAGCAGTTTCATGAACAGGAATTCTGCCTTACTGCTATGTTCAAACCTGTTTGCAGCAGCACTGGCAGAAACAGCACCATGTGCCCATTGCTGACGCCATGAAGAGAACAGCATGGACTCAGGCTCAAGCTTTGGGGTTTTGTGCATGTCTTTCTCCCTTTCTTCAGATCAATTTTTTAATAAACTACTTAATCCAACAGAACATCATGTCTCTAATACGGCTCAACTAAACCAGGATTTTCTGACATTAATAAAAAGCTGCTGGTTCAATCCCCCTCCCAAATCCTACTCCTAGCCTTTTTTAAAAGAAAAATGCAACAATTGTGTTTCATTACTGCATTACTAACTAGATGTGCTCTACTAAGGGCTTAGATAAGTTATCTGAAACTTAATTAAGAAGTTAATTTAAGTAACCACTCTAACTTGTTGCACGTGTATTTTAGCCCTAGTACTGACTACATAAGACTGAGACGTTTTCAGCAACACTGGAGTCTCCTTGAAAACACTGACACCTTCAGTGAAGTACTGGAAATTAAATAAATACTGTACATAACACAGAGACTTTCTCTGCTTTAAACCAGATAGGCCTGAAATAGGATCAGCACAGACTCAGAACAAAGACTACTGTTTTCTGATAAAAACATGATGAGAAATCAGAATTAAGTCTAAAAGCTGAAATAACAAAAAAAAAAAAAAAATAAAAACAAAAAATGAAAAAAAAAAAAAAAAAAATAAAAACAAAAAATGAAAAAAAAAAAAAAAAAAATAAAAACAAAAAATGAAAAAAAAAAAAAAAAAAATAAAAACAAAAAATGAAAAAAAAAAAAAAAAAAACAAAAAGCTGAAAAAAAAAAAAAAAAAAAAAAAAATAATAGATGTCTCTTTGGGCACTGAAATTGTTTTAAAAATGCACAACACTTTTGAATGCCATTTTAAATACAATTCAGAGTATTATCCAGTGTAAACACACATATTTGCAATAAAAGGTTAAAAAACTGGGTAGTGAAGGCATGCTTATATTAAGGTGCATGCTGAGTTATCAATCAAATATCTAGACAGTGAAACTGAGTAACAAATGAAAACATATCCTAAGCACAGAGCCCAAGGAGGTACAGATTGATCAACTCAATCCTGTTGAGCAATTTTTCACCAAAAAAATCCCAAAAGGTGAAAATGTTTTGGTTTTCTCCCTGCCAACACTCCTCTGCTTTCTATTAGGAATTCAAGTGGCTTTTCTCCTCCCAGAAAAAAAATTACCAGGAGGAAAAACTTAACACATTGAAGGTAAGCATACAACTTCTACTGAAAATCCTCTATTTTTCATAACTTTCAATTGCTTGAGGAATTCTAATACAGACACAGGTAATATGGAAGCCAACATGAAAAGGAAGATAACGGCTCAAAAGAGTTTCATGCTCTTGAACAAGCTAGACCTTACTTTGCCTCTGTGCAACACAGTTGAGTTTATTTTTAACCATGGCCCGTTTAGCTATAAATTGGGTCAGATACTCAAAATAAAGGTCAGCTCAGTGGAAGTGCTGTATCCAAGAAGAACTAGCAATACATATGTGAACTGAGTACATGTTGTTAAACTAAAACATCACTGCAAGACTTAAAATTCTTCTGATTAAATCATCATTCTGTATTCTGAAAATTAAGAAAAAGGCACTAAGCATGTGAAGCTCTTTATGTGTGCAGTTTTACTGCAGCCACTAGAAGTGGAACAACCAACTTTGCTTGATCAGACTTGTTTTGACTGTAGCATCCGTCACTGAGTGTAAGACCATTTTCTGGTACCTATACTGAAGGGGAATCTCCTACTACAGACATTGTGCCATGGCAGAAGTTCAGTTATCCCAGAGGATTTACTTGTACAGCAAACAATGAGCTCAATCTTGAGGGTCACAAATGTAAGACTGCTTGAATAAAGAAGGCAACTCTTTCTATCGCCTCCTCTGTAGGAATTCAGTGAAAAATACACTAGGTTACTTACTGAAGTTTTCCCTCCTTAGGATAACAGCTTTTGCATTAGCAAGAAATTTGAGTCTGATGAAGGGCAGAGCTGGCTATAGTCAAATGGAATCCACATGCTCGTGCAACATGAAAAGGCAGAATAATCGAAAGAAGTTACTACATGTCATGACTGTAGAGTTTCCAGCTCAACTTCCTCCCGTTTTCCTTGCTGTCTGTCTCATTCTCATTCACATCACAACTCTAAAAAAATAAATAAAACCAGCTGGGCTTCTTTCTGTAGCATTATACCCAGGAAAGTATAGCTAAGCCCAGTGTTTGAGTTACACAAATTTACATCAGCTCAGGATGAGGTCCATAAAACTTCTGAAGTCACTCACCAGTATCATAAAAACTCAAAACCACTGGCCAAGCCAAAAGGTCTAAAAACACTGGGAAGCGGCTGAAGCTGGCAAAATTATAAGCAATTGAAAACAGACATGGTAACAGAAAGTGTTAAGAAAGTTTAGCTATAGACATTGCTGCCAACTTTAGCTATAAATCAGACAAGTAAAATGGGAGGGGAGCCTTCAACAGTCTGTTCAGAGCTTTTTAGAATAAGAGTATGTCTGTTTATATGATTCTGTACAGTGCTAGAAAAATATGGTAAGTAGAATGGAAATACTGCACTTTGCTTTACACTAAGAACAGATTAAATAAAAGACCTCTAGAATTTACAGAAAATACAAAAATCACAGAACTGAAGATTTCCTTTCGATTTTTCTGTGTTCTCTAAAGTCTACATCTCCCAAGCCGCTTTGCTGAAAATGTCAACAAGGTGAGCTCATCTTGATCTAGAATATCAGCATAATTTTGTTTCATCCTCAGGTGTACTTCTTCAACAGTAGGAAAATATTTTGTACAGAACTACAAAACACTTTCTATCATAGGGTTAAGAGGTTGGTGAACGAGGGAGTCCCCTCCTAATTTTGATATTTGTGGCTAACCTTCCCCAAATCTCTTCCAGAAATCCTTCCTTTCCCTTTTAAGCCTCCAGACAAAATAATACTGTTTGCTTCTTTCACACTGTTTTATATGGAGGGTATATTCACTAATCACAGAAATGCTATCACTCCTCACCTTGCAGATGAAGAACAGAAGTGATTTACCCTGGCCCCATAACAACACAATAGTTAGAATGAAGAGATGGACCAAAATAATCCACGCAAGGGAGCAACAAATCCCCTCTCCTCTCTGCTGAGCTCAGGCACTCCTTACACCCAAGATGTGCCACATCCCTGTTGTGAGCACCATGTCTTCTTCTCACCCCGCACTCCATTCCAATGCTCTCAAATTATTCCTACCAATGCTGCTCCTGCAACTAACTCTACTGATAGAATTTTTGACTGCTGATAATGCTGTTACCAGATAATCACTTGGACTGACACTTCAGTGCTGACAGACTTTGTTCCATACACACAGCCTTGAGCTTCTCCAGTGAGCCAGAAGCAAGCAAAGAAAAACTGTGAGGAAGAAAACAGAGAGTGAGAATAAAGTGAAAAAAGAGGAGAAGCCTTGCAGTTCACTTGTAAGTACTGGTCATACACTGATTACAAGCTGTATGCCAACTTGCTTGTTCACACAAGTAAGAGGTATTTCTGAAATGCAATTTACCCACAGCCAGGACTTGTATTACTAAGGCTACTTTAAAAAAAAATATATGAAGAAAGGGGCTGTAGAAAAACATACGCAATGAAGTTTTTATTAGCTCTTTGATTCATTACTATTAATGACTTAATAGTAATATTTATTCTCCCCTAGATAGCTTGATAATAAAATGTACTACTAGTTTTAAATAATTCCAGATTATCCTAAGCATTGTTTCCATAAAAGCTAAAGTAAATCTGTTCCTGATCTTGACAGAAGGTTTAGCCAACTAAGCATTTTTCTCATTTTTCAAACTCTCATCTTATTTCTTCTTAACTATATATGTGTGTGACTGAATGGCTAAGTAGAAAGTAAAGCTATGCAGTCTACCTATAGATTTCAAACAGCTTATCTGACAGACCTGTTACTTGCAAAGTTTCTTGCATACAGTTTTAAGAATCCGGTATTTCTCACTCTAAAAACTCCTGGGAATACGAAACAATGGAACAGCTTTTGTTTACGGTAGTATGGAGCCAGGACAATAAATAAAACACCAGTTCAATGCCTCTTGGACATGTCTGAGTTCCTGTTGGATACATTTCATTATAATTTCAGAAATACATTGACCTTTAGAGACTAATTTGGGGTTTGCTCAACTAACTCAAGCCCAGAAATTCTCTTACATTAAACATATTATTTTAGTGGACAGTTTCACTTTGATTTAAGCATGTATTTAAACTAAAATATAGAATTATAAAAATTAGACCTGGAAAGTCTAAAATAAATCTTATTTGCTTGGACATAAATCAGGTAAACTGTAGATGTCACAGTATAGAGAACTTTTATCCAAAAGACTAGTTAAAAATTGATCCATATCTACTTTAATAAAGAGATGATCAAAACCTTACAGTTATTCTTGCATAAGCAAGAGTCAGTATGGAACAAAACTTTCCATGCTTTGATTCACTGCAAAAAGATGTGAAATCAGGTCTTCGGTAGTGAGAACACAGAGAGTAAAAAGGACTCAGAGTGTGATTTTTTTTCTGTCAGGAAGAAAAATTAAACAGTTAGGGTGAGGCAGGCAATAACTGTATTGTTTTCTGTAACTGTGAGCTTGGGAATGTCTCTAATGAGCAGGAAAGGAGAACCACTGGACCAGCATTATTAACTAGCAATTGAAACTATTGACTGGATCAAGGTCGGTGTGTTCAGCGTTTGCCAGGACTGAAACGACTTCAGATATTAGATAACACTATTTTCCTTCCTAAATTATACTCTTCTGAAACCTGCAGCCACAGCTGTGGGAGTACACAAGGCAAAGTAATATTGAACAAGAATAAACATATAACAGCTTGGCCATTTACCACTTATTACTAACTAGGATGGCAGTTGATTGTGACCCAGTGGTTGATTCACATGTTTTTAAAGACAGCTATACTGTGGTTTTCAGACACTCATGCCTGCCTAGTGACATTCTTATGCACCCCAAGCCTGGCTATGTGCAACAGCCTCTCTCACATGGTGGTACACAGAGCCAATCACACAGGACAAGCCTGTGGCAGCATGCAGCTGCAGCAATGCACCAAACACTGAATTAATTCAGGAGCCAGCTCGGCCTGATACTAGATGGACAGAGCCTGGTTCGGCCAAACTTGTCAGAGAGGAACAGTTTGCACTAGGAGGGCAAGGGTTGCCTGATGCTGTGGTCCTGTACTGCATCCGTGTACAGCCAAGGAAACATCATGCACCGTGATTATGCATAACACAAGGAGGAGCAGTGCAGGAGTACCCAAGTGGCTCTGCAAGACACAGCTCACAGCCAGCTAATTAAGTTTCCCTGTCAGACCTGAAATAGCTCTCACTTGGGAGAACTGGTCTTCTGCCCGGCACTACACAGAACACGCCTAACATTCTATTATCCTGAATGATGGAACACACAAATGAAATTACCATGAATGACAGAAAGATCTCTCTGAAAAAAATCCTCTAGAAATATTTTCTAAACTTGATCTGAAAACCACACTTTTTTTTCCTGTAGTTAGTGGGTTTTTTCTTACACTAACCAGCTGCTTATACTTCTCCAGGATGTATGATCAAAAGTGCTTTTGACTTGGTCAAATATCCTCCTTCTTTGCTAGGATGATTAAGCCAAGTAATGGAATCACATGATATTTATTATTTACAGAGTACATGGGAATAGTTTAGCAGAAGTTCAGGTTGAACAAAGCTCAAAAGATGACTTTATTTTTGGCACTCGCCATGTTTGCAGACAGAACAATATCTAGGGGAGTACAGTTACTGAAAGAAGTCTGTTTAATCAACATAAAATAAACAGCTAAAAGCAGGTTGCATAGGGAGAAGCAATAAAAGAACAAGTGACTCGCTATGGTATTGTTTTCTTTTCAAGTTCTGCTCACAACAGAAGCTTTTCAACAACTGCATTTAAATGCCTTAATTGCAACACTGAATTCCATAAGGAAAGAAAGAAAAAGCTTTCAGTCCTTTGTACTACAATGCTCACAAGCCACCCTGGATCTTCTGTAAGTCTTGTGACTTACTCAAATAAAAGGTAAAAGCACAAAATGGATAAAGAACACAACTTGTACACCAGCTGCAAGTAAAAACAGTAATGAGGCATAAAGACTGTATTTTAACTGGGACACTATGTTCCCTGAATAAATAAGCTTCTCTTAACACATACATAGACTCAAAAGTACACACTGATTTTGGGAATGTGCTGCCCTGCTACAAATGTATACATGATCAGATCCTTTTACCGCAATGGAACTTCCAAAATGAAACCCCAGATTTTCTTCCAATAGCAAACAGTTATGATGCTATTTTCATATTGAGCTGCTACTGAAGCCAGAAACAAACAAGCATATATATCTCTTTGGAATAATAACAGTTGAAAGAACTTATCCACCACACAAATGGAACATGGAAATCATCACCAAAAAGCGCATCTGAGAAATCACTTAACAGACCCAGAGATAACTGGTTTTATTTTTAATAATAGTTGGTGAGGGCAATTGCATCCATTGTTAATGTGTGATGCTGCAGCTGATTCTTATCCTAACACCCAGCTTTTAATTGCTTATACCATTAACTTTTCAGGGAAAAGATGTTGCAAGTTCATAATAACCTCAAACAGTGCCTATATAATTCTACATCTTGGAATTTCACAGAATCACAGAATCACCAGGTTGGAAGGGACCTCTAAGATCATCAAGTCCAACCCATGCCCTACGCCTCCACTAAACCATGTCATCAAGTTCTATATCCAGTCTCTTTTTAAACACATCCAGGGATGTAAGGTTTTTGGATTTTGTTTTCAGTTTATTTCCTCAAAAGCCAAACCTTAATGCCCCAAATCAATTTTTCCCCTCAAATCACAGATACCACTGAAATGNACATCCAGGGATTTAAGGTTTTTGGATTTTGTTTTCAGTTTATTTCCTCAAAAGCCAAACCTTAATGCCCCAAATCAATTTTTCCCCTCAAATCACAGATACCACTGAAATGAATCACTGGTTACCATTCCATGCTCTGAAGAAGAACCAGAATAGAGTGAAGGAAAGTTCTGTTAGTTTAACATTCACAAAAATTAAAGGCTGTATATTGAATGTGTCTAGAATTGTTTATTCCTAACTCTTATTCCAAAACAAGTCTTTCTGCAAACAGGAATGAAGTGGATAATATTCTGTTCACATGAATAAGAATTCAAGGATATAATCTATAAATAGCCTGAAGAGCCTGGAAGGTGGAATAAAGTAAATGCCCAACGGCTACAGCACAGAAGAAACGATAAAATTATCATGCTAAAAAGAACCACTGCTTCAAAGTGTGTATGTTCTCTGAAGAAGTTAGGAAGGACAGTAAATGATGACTTTTCCCTAGGAACTAAATACAGGAGAAATAAAACATACTGTAATTCTGGTGCTTTGTATAAACCAAACAACTACAGTACTCCAAGAACCCCAGACCATGACTGTAACACATACAGAAATGCAATAGTTCATAGAGCAGTTGCTGTGATGTGTAACATCTGAGAAGTAGCTCTGATTTTTAAGTAGAACTTGAAATAAAGCTGTATCATAGATAAATTATGTTCAGTGGTCTCTAGCTCAGAATACATACAATACCTAATCTACCACACACAATAATGACATAGCCGTATATTGATGGGTTCCTAATTACCATCTGGGATCTTGGATTTAAAACCATTTTTATCTGCTGAACTACTACAAAGTTATTCCCTTTTGTGGGAGGTGAAGGGAGAAAGATAGAAGGAAGGAAGGAAAACGGATGGAATTTAATATGTTTAAAGCAGGACTTGTAGAAGAACAGCTTACCTTTGAAGAAAATTCTCATGAGGAAATATATCTTAATTTTCAGATTTTCCCTTAGGAAAAAAAGGATTTGACAATTTTGTATTGCATTTTGCTTTTTTTACAGTTTAAAATGTATCATCGTATGTTTATTTCTGATCATGCTGGGTATATTTACACTTGAAATGTATATCCATATCTACCTAAGAAAGTTCTTTCAATTTGTTTTCAGATCAAGAGATACTTTGGAGAAAAAAGGAAGAGGGATATTTTACTTAGCAGCAGCTGTCCATAGTTATTTCAAAAATGTACTAATATAGAAATAGAAGAGAACATTTTGTGATATTCCAACAGGATAACAATAGAAGTGTGCTATTACTACTACTATCATGGAGTGATCAGAAAGAAATAAAAATGTCATCCGTATAAAATAAAATGGTTTTTCAAAGAAGAAAAAAATTTTTCTTTAATAAAGAAAGCTTTTTTTTTTTTTTACACTCTTTTCCATTACGTCCTTTTTATGAAAATAAAGGCATCTCCTTTAATTCTGAGGGGAAATTAAAATAATGACAAATATAGGGTCTCTAAAAGCTGCAACTGCATTAAATGGTATTAAGTCAACCTTTTAATTTATGCATAAAANAAAGAAAGCTTTTTTTTTTTACACTCTTTTCCATTACGTCCTTTTTATGAAAATAAAAGCATCTCCTTTAATTCTGAGGGGAAATTAAAATAATGACAAATATAGGGTCTCTAAAAGCTGCAACTGCATTAAATGGTATTAAGTCAACCTTTTAATTTATGCATAAAAATTTGTATATTCAAATCCTATTTGAATGCACTGCTTTAGAAATAAAACTGACACCTATCAATGCATCTTATCAATTCAGTAATTGATAAGATCTTAACTGGTAAATAATTAACAAAATAGTCTATAAATATCAGTAACTAACTCAGGAGAAATACATACCAATTTAGTTTCTACATACCTGAAAGAGGAGCTGGCTGCAGTCCCCAGTTTTGCAGTCATATGCTAAAAAGTGAGCTGATGAGATAGAAAGGTAGAAAAAGTCCTCTTCCACACTAGTGCTTTACCTTACCAGCTTAAAACTCTCATAAAAACTCATATGAGGGAGTCTTTCTCCCAATGTAGGCTTGCATTTTATGCTGTTGACACCAGAATGCAAGGTTCATCCAGATATCTGATTTTAAGACTTGTTCTAATCATACCTCTAGCTTGTCAGTACACCCAAAACCCACCTTGACACCCAGAAGTGTTAACGTAGAGGTGAGGTAATGAAACAGTTTATTCATAATGCTTAAAACACCAAATATAAGCAGATCTACAGAGGGCATATACATATAAAGAAACAATCCTTATATCTACCTGTCCTTTAGTTAATTTCCAAGGAGCTTCTTTTTCCCTTTATCCAACTAACCAGCTGCTATAATGTAAGATTGAAGACTCACTACTGGGATCCAGCCCTACCCAACCTTCATCTGAAGAACTTTGCCCAACAAAGCATGTAATGTTCAAAATCTCCCCAGGATGCTTCTCAGAACTTTCACCCACAAATATTTCACAAACCATCAGGTCAACTGTCACTTTTCTGGCAAAACTACTAACTTAGGAAATATGGGTGTCCACTGGAAATGGCAAACTGGAACCAGTAGATCTGTATAATGTTAAAAGAGACGTAACATCTTTTTTAAATTAAAAACCATATCTCATCCTAACAGATATAAATAACATACTTTAGAGTCACATGAAGAAAAAAAAATATGTGTAGGGTTTAATTCCATTCTTTTGGGAGTTAAGGGTATTAGTTAATTAAGGGGAATAATCTCTTAGCTAAATTTGTATTTATACTAGTTGCCTGTAATGTTTTGGTTGAGATAGATACGTTTGCTTTCCAAGGAAATACTCGCACCATGAATTTCATAGATTGAGGCAATTTTAAGGAGTCTCAGATTTCATTGCATAAATTTTCGTAAGTTTTTAAATTATAAAAGTTGTTAAAGGAAGAAACTGTAGAAGGAACAGAGAGGTTAAAAATCTTAGACTTTAATTTACAGTGTAATAGGGTACCATGAATGCAAAAAAAGACACATAACTTCATACCATTTTGTAGAAAGAATAACTTGGGAAAGAAAGTACTTGGGGAATTTACTAGAAATTGAAGAATACCTTTGCCTTGTAGCTACGCTTAATGAAGGTATTACATTTTTCTCTTGTGAGGCTGTCACCTTAGCTTGCTGAGGTTCATAAATTCTGCCCTAAGTGTCATTTGTATAGTATGCATTTCAAAGAAAGGAGTTGAAAGTTGGATATGAAGGGGGTGTCTAAAGAACAGAATACGAGGAACTGAATAAAACACTGGATATGCCTGCTGCACAATTTTCTTCCCCTGCTTTAAGATACCACCATTGCTCTTTCACAGACTTGAAAGACCAGATGAAAATTAGGAAAAAGTGATATAGGAAAAGTTACAGATGAGAGGTTACAGATACAAAACCCCCCTTTGGAATTATCATGAGACACAACTAGAGATGAAGACAATGGACGTGAAAAAAGGAAAGGCTAAGTAGTAAGGAAAAAAAATGGGAAGGGAGAGGAGGAAAGAACAAGATACAACTGGGGAAAATTAAAAGAGGGCAAAATTTTAAAGCCTGTTTGGAGCATAAATCATTAGAAGTGTTTAGCTTAACATTAGTTCAGTGATTCTCAAAGAGAAAGGCTTCTAAGTAATTATATCTTCTGAACACGGGACTTGAGCTACTTCGAAAGTTTTATTCAAGGACAGAAATTATCTTGAGGAAAAGGAAAGGGAGTTTTGGGAAGAACAACATGTACAGAGAAAGGTTAAAATGGAAAAAGGAACTAAAAAAAAGAAAAGGATCAAAGGGAAATTAAGATAAGAAAGTCAGTGAGAATAAGGGACTTCTCAAGCTTTTACCCAAATGTAGAATGAAGAAAGAATAGAGAAAATGAATACAAATCAGGGACTTTCTTGACAGAACAAAGTCAAACATTAAAGGCAAATCTGTCATCTCAAATCCATGTGTTTACACTGAGTTTTGGTACTTCAGTTTTCAGACATGACATTGAAATACAGAATTCTCAAAATTAGTAACTTTGAGCAAAATACATCTCTTTAGGCATCATATTACAAGGGCAAAATTGTGTTTTAAATTACCATAATGAATGCTACAGCAAGTAATTTCATTGCTTCAAAAATCAGTTCAAGAACAGCAGGATGGATTGGCCATATAAGCCTTTCCTATCAATGCAATTCATTTTATAGAAACACAGAAATTCAGACAGCTTTAGCATGCAATGGAGCAGAATAAATGCATTGCTCATTGTTCCAATTTTCCTGAACACCAGGAAAAATAAGTGAGAAATGCCAGCCAAATAAAGCCTAGTCCCTCACCTAACTTCAGGGGATGCTAATAAAAGGGACCACAGAAAGACAGCTTTGTGGCATCAGTGACTTTTGTATTTGCTCAGATGAGACAGTCTGGGCATAGATCAGGAGAGAGCTGTGATTAAGGAAATATAACCACAAAGAGATGGAATAAACTTCCTGGACACTGGACTATCTTCTAGCCTTACCTCTTCTTACTTGGTGGGGTGAAAGACAGAATCCATTCTCATTTCCTCCCACCAGTCCAGGCCTCACATAAGCTACAACTGATCCAAGGAAACTAGAATGGGACCTAGCATTACAGATATCATAAAATACTCAGTAGTTCTCTCTGTTATATACCACTCATAATACTTTGTTTCCCATCCCTAGCATGTAAAGTTGACAATGACTTCCAATCTTCATTCTTAATGTATATCCAGCACCCACTGCAAAGTGGGGTGTAGGGCAGCAGACTCATTCATTGGCCTTTGGATATCATCATTAACTCTAAGCTATCAGACCCTCAGTCTGAAGCTATCTGCTCTAATGAATATATATGAAATTCAGAAACTGTTTTCCTTTGCTTATGATATACATTTCTCAGGACTGATGACTCTGCAAGAGATGGTCCAATCTCTAGGTAGTTAAGACAAAGAAATACAATAGAAGCAGACACAGAAAAGTAAGAACAGAAACTAACCTACTTCTTCTATTGACAGCAGAAGTGGGAAGCAAATCCTGTGTTTTAACTGCCAGCACAGTGATTTGGATCCATGCTCCTCACCCCATTCTATCTTTTTAGAATATTGTATCTTGGTCAACCTTATAACTTTATTTTGCTTCCCTTCCCTCACCCCATTTTGATTTGAAACACTCGAATGGTCCCATGGACTGGCTGCAGGTCACTGACTTACTAGCTTTGTACTCAATCATAAGGCAGAGAGAACTTAGTTTTAGAAAGCAGATATTTCTTTGTTCACATAGCAACAGTGCAAAGACACTTAAGACATTCTTTAGGTTTAAACATCAGACTGAATTTTCATTCAAGATTGCCATATTAAGCAGTAGATTTTTGTTTATTTTTGATGCTCAAAAAGAGAATATTGCCACATTCTCTTCTTTAGTCACAAAATTCAGCCATAGAGGACAAACTGTAAACAAAAGGTTGTAAGAGGTAAGTCTTGAAAATGTTTGACAAAATGCACAACTAACACTTCAAAACACCAAGCCGAACAGATACTGGTGTATATCTCAGTGAAGGTGTTTTATACCAGTAAAAGTTTCAAACCATTTCTTTCAGATTAAAACTCAATCTTAACAGGGTAAAAAAACCCAAACCAAACAACACTGTAAAGCTGTATTTTAGAAGAATGCTTTTTTCATCTACACTGACCTGAAAGTTTAAGTCAGGGACCATGATCACAGACAAACAAGTCTTGGCTATAATTTGTATGGAAATAGGCTAGAGCCAGATAATTAAGAAAAGAAGATGGGCAGAACAGCCTTAAGAAGAGATAAACAGGAGAAACCGTTATCTGTGGAGGCAATGACAACAGCTTCCCAGCTCAACAAAATACTACCCTGGCTCATGAAGGTGAGGCAGACTCAGTAGAGTCTATAAAGCCATAACACACAAAAGCAGTTTGTATGCATGTACTGTGATTAGCTAATTCACCATCAGGGCATCTGCTGTCATGTCAGTCAGGGCTAGGAAATGATATAGCAATGTTGGCAAACCTTTTATCTACAGTAAGACTCCAGTGTCCCTCCCTCCCTTTTTTTTAAATAGCTTACATGATTTTGATTGAATCATTTCCATCTGTCTTAAAACTGCTTGAAGTGATGCTGTTGCTGTATATGAAAGCACATCTAGAATTAGTTGGAGTCTTGCACCTGCAATTACATTTCCAGTATATCTGAAACCAGAAGCAAAATCTTGATGACAGGATTCATAGAGTGAAATCTTACCTTAACCTTGGGAAAATGAAAATACCTTAATTCAATATTCATTGACCCACCATCCCACTTTAGATCAATATTAATTTCTGATGCTAATAAATCTTTACACTATACCAAGGACAGGGTAGTCAATAATTGCTTATTATAGTGAGAAATTAAAATATAATCGTGCATTTTTATTTATTTCACACACAGCAATTATCAGCCAGCATTGGAGTATATAAAAGCATCTGTCTCTTGCTCCACCAGGGAAAAACAACTTAAAACTTAGTAGGCAGCCATGGTTGATTTGAACACCACAGAAAATCCGAGTTTTTTCTCAATGAGCCACAAAGTACCACTTCATTTAATACCTGTTATGTTGCAGGGAGATTATTCCATATGTCAGATCAATAGACACATATTCCAAACAGTTTCTCACAGAGAAACTACTTAGTAGACTCAGACCTCACAACTGGACACCATTCTTAAATGTATAAGCTAAATATTTCTTTTCAAGATTTCATTCCTTTACGTTCACTTAGGCATCAGGCATTGAAAGGAAGCTCCTGGGTAAATTTAAGGCAATGCCAAAATTCCCATTATTTCAAATGGAACAAAGTGCCTCCTTAGAGAAATGAAGACAGCTGTCAGCAATATTTGGAAAGCAGCCAAAAGGCTAAAATAGCCAATAGTTAATAACTATAGTTAATTTTAATGTATCTTAGGTCTGACTCTTAAAACTGTGCCTGTTGTCACTTCTTGCCAGCACCACTGAATGAACATATTTAGTGCAATGGTAGTATCATGATAACAGGTCATGCAGATGAGAAGGCAATACATAATGACTTGACATATTGATGATTTGGTTCCTTGAATTCTAGCCCTAAAAGGAATTTCTAAGCCCATATGTAGGCTATACACAAAGCTTACTGCACAGTTATCTTTAACTGATAAGCCAGATTTTTAAGTTAGATTCCATATAAATTAGTGACTTTTGACTTTGATGGTTAAGCTTTTTAATGGGATGCCACACATTCACAGGGGCAAACAATCAATCAGTGCAATATTCAAACCTCTTTGTCAATGACTACAGCAATTGCTCTTTATCACACAGTCAGCAATCTCCTGCTTCTAGCCATCAGTCACATGGAAGGGGCTTTAGACCACTGCCATTTTTGCCTCTTTCACACAAGATAGTGTGCCATCTAAATATAGTTAAAACAGAGGCAGTCATATGTTGCTATGTTTTCCTATACTTGTCTTTTGATAGAGTCTTTATCTTTTTGCTAATAAAATGAAATAGTCATCTGATATTACTGGAACCTAATTTATATCTATGTTAATTATGCAGCCAACAAGCCTCAAGGGGTTATGTGGGAAACCAATAGCACATTCTTAATCATCATAAATATTGCAGTACTTCAAATGTACTTTTGAAATTCCATTCTCAGCATTTCTTAATGATATTCAGAATTCCAGGACAGAGTAGACACTTATCATCCAATGCTAGAACAAGTTCCACTGTTTCTGTATTTTTTTTTCAATTACTGCAATATCAATCTTCCTTTATATTTCAATAATCCAGTAAAAGATGATAATGTTATGCTACTCAAAGGGTAGCTGAAATTTCTATTTAAATGCTGTTGATCAAAAAAATGATAGCAGTTGCAAAGCTTTTACCATAGTAGGAAAACCCCTGTACACAACATTTTAGGCCATTAAAAAAGAAAACAAACCAACAATAACCCAGCATACTTTCACATATGTGCATTAACCTGTTTTATTCTCAATACACTAAAATGCTATTAGGCCTTTACATGTCATTAAAATAAATCCACCAGTTGTGGAGGAAGATGTTATTTCATGCCTGCAAAAAAAGTACATGAAATAACTGAAGTGTGAGAATCATTTCCATTATCTAAGCATCTTTCTTTATGGACCTCTATTCATGACTGCCTCTAGGATCTCTCTCTAGCCAACTTGCCACAACTCCTTCATTAAGGACATGCTCTCTCCTAAAATTACTAGGCCTTACAACTGTTTAAATGCTTTGCTGCTATTGCAAAGTACCAAAATTAAAAAACACCAACACCTGGACACAAACACCTGCATGAATTCCTTTGTTTTACAGCCTATAGTTTGTAAAAGCACAAATGTAACTTCTTTCTATGAAAAGCAAATTGCCCGAGTGGGAAAGTGTTGTGCTAATCACCCAGTCCCAGCAGATGATAGAAACCACCTTTACATTGCATTTTCTGTTTAAAACACACTGTTGTTCATTATAAGGATTCACAATATAAAATGTGAGCTGAAATTGTAATGAAAGAGATACTGTGAATGTGTCACATGGAATTCTATCCATGTATTTGATGATGGACTATGTGAAGATCATGTCTCAAACTCTTGCTGTGCGCCATGCATCACTTTCATATTCTACAGTTTATATATCTATCTTACTATAGCTATATAGCTGATGGTTTCCCTCCTGTAAACAGCATTAGCAAGGCTCAGCATGAGCTGTGGTTTCCTTTTTGATTCTCAGTGACTGGTCAAGGGTTGAGTGGAATGGGGCTTTGTCTTCATAGCTTCTCTCTCACCCCCGCAGCACATACATGTGGCTTCCTCTCAGCTGCATGCAAGTCCAATAAACACAGCTGGTGGGACTAATTAGATCCCAAAAGCCATGTGAAAACAGTGCTGTAAGGTTCTTCCAATTAGCAATACCTCTGCTTGTATTTCAGAAACACTATGGGGAAAAGGTGATCATTATAGGTTACAGTGCATATACCCGTTTGCCCAAACCAACACAGAACAAGGTTACAAACCCAAATTCAACACTGCATTAGGATGACAGCTTTTGGAAGTCTTTAAGGTATTGCTTCTCTGTCATAACTCAAGATTCAAGAAGAAGTCATGTCCTAAAAAGGGGTTAAGAAAGAACGAAGCATGCAGTGCTCCTCAAATTAATTTAAAACAAAGTTTCAAATGGAATAAGCTCTCAACTATCACTTTCTTATCAATTCTTAACTCCCTCTCTATTTGTATCAGAATGTGTCAGGTTGTAATGTAAATTTCAGATGAAATATATTTAAGTGTAACAACAAATTTGAAGTGTATGTTTCCGTTCTAGATGTGCAATAAGAGATACTAAAGTAATATGTAATGTATAATGACAAATCAAACAGGTTATATAAAAATGCAGATTTTGTTTTTCCAAATTTCACAAATAATACCTGTTCATTACTTTCATGGCAAATAATAATAGGCCCTGTTTTTGAGAAACGGTTGCAATAAAGAAATTGTAATTTTCTTGGTTCTTAAAGATGGGCATTATTAATCCAAGTTTAAAACTTGCTTGGAGTAGACTTGAACTAGAAAAATAAAAGCTCCTTTTAAACAGAGAAGACTCTAGGCACATGTACTTTAGAATACTGGATGCTTCTTTACAGATTTTTATGAATCATAGGAGAACCACGTGTGGCATAAGTTCAAATGGAGACTTCCATGACAGAGTTGAGAAAGCACATCGTAAAGAGGTGGTAATCCTTTTACCTTATTCATCCTAGGCATGAAAAAAACCCTCTTACAGAGTTTCTCACAACTTACATGGTGATTGATCAACAGACAAAAATGTTATTGACAAGCTAAACTTCTTAGTATCTTAAATGCAAGATGATTTCACTTTTGGAAGGTTCTTGTACTGTTCTTCATTTATTGGGAATACCATACTGTATTTCTTCATGTCTGGAAATGCTAGATCTATTCATTCAGTGACACCATTTCACAAACACGATCTGAACAATTTCATAATCTGTTACTTTCACGATCTAGAGTAGTTTCTCATGATCTTCCTCCCTAATTGATTATTTATTTTTTGGTGAATATGTTTTTCTAAATCAGTGTGATTTTAGTGTAATGGCTATTTTGACAGGGAAAGCCAAAATGAAAAGGAGGTTGTTTGACAAGACAGTTAGGATTGAAAGCCCTAAAAACTGCAGAGAAATAAAACAAACATAAGCTACACAGCTGAAAGTTGGGGCTGTTCAGCCTGGAGAAGAGAAGGCTGCATGGAGACCTCATAGCAGCCTTCCAGTATCTGGAGGGGGCCTATAGGGGTGATGGGGAGGGACTCTTCATTAGGGACTGTAGTGACAGGACAAGGGGTAACGGGTTCAAACTTAAACAGGAGAGGTTTAGATTGGATATAAGGAAGAAATTCTTTCCTGTTAGGGTGGTGAGGGGCTGNTAACGGGTTCAAACTTAAACAGGAGAGGTTTAGATTGGATATAAGGAAGAAATTCTTTCCTGCTAGGGTGGTGAGGGGCTGGAATGGGTTGCCCAAGGAAGTTGTGAATGCTCCTTCCCGGCAGTGTTCAAGGCCAGGTTGGACGAAGCCTTGGGTAACATGGTTTAGTGTGAGGTGTCCCTGCTTATGGCAGGGGGGTTGGAACTAGATGATCTTAAAGTCCTTTCCAACCCTGACTATTCTACGATTCTAAGTACTGCAGAATTGAAGACTGGAAAACGTTCATTGCCTTTCAGAGTGCTTCATTCTGCCTTTGCATTTCATTGATACCCCACTTAATTCCTTAATCTATTACTTAAAACATAAATTTCCTGTGGGAAGGGGGAGCTTTCAGGTTAAGCTAACTCTCGCATTAGCCTTTCCTTCTAGCTACTTTCCTGTAAAAGCATCAAACCAAGCACCAGATCCAGTCTACGCACTGAAATGATCTCTGTCCACACAGCACTCATAATCCCAGTGCCTAGAAAACCCAAGTTTTCAAATGGGGGAAGTTCTTCAAAGTCAGAATTCAACCATGAGGTTTGACAAAAAAAGCAGCAATTCTGCTGTTTCCTATCTCATTCTTCCTGTGTTATGCCCAGTTGCCATGTTGCCCTGAACTAATAGATAGATGTTGTACACCTTTGAATTCAACTACTTGGAATTCATGTCAGATCAAGTGTCAAAATACCTCTGGTGGCTTATACTTGTCTAGCCACCATGGAAAACACAGCTAGTAATATTTCTGCCCTGTGTCTAGATCTCAGCATGTGCAAGTGAGGAGCCTTACCTGTGCTCATAGATAACAATAACCTCATTCACTGCTAACCTAATGTTAAGTTTTCCTAAAAGGAAAATTAAGTTTAAATTCACTGATACAGCAGGGAGAAACTTCTGCTGACCCATTCATTATTTGTCTAATATTATAAATTATCAAGAGCTCAGGTTTACATATTCCTTTGAAACATGTATCTTTTCAATGCCTTGTAAGAGATGCATTACCACAGTCTGAGCTGCTTATCTGACACAGATTGGCTGATTCCAAATACTAAGGTTACCCACAGGTTTTCAGCATCCTTCCCGATTTGTGCTGACATCGTGTTTTTTATACTACATACCTCTTCCTTTATTATATATTGATTTTTATTTCTATTAGCTATATAATTGGTTTTGACTTTTTTATTTTCCTTTTCAAGGCACCTACGTCACATGAATTCATCTCTCATAGCTGGAAGCAGTCTAATACAATAAATAATACTTAGTTTCTAACACATGAAAACAGTGCTTGCATGCAAGATTCAGCTTATACTAAACAAAACAATAAGTTAATCAAATATAAGTGTCCTTATGCAAATGTAAATAGTTTATAACTGCATTCTTTTTTACTGCTTAAATATTTCATTGAGATACTTTAAAAGATAATGGTGAAGTTTCCCACTCATAAACACCAAGTATTTTTAAGAACGTAGCTTTATAGCAACAGGTTCCACAAACAAAGACAACTTATTTGATTAAAAGGGTAATTTTTCTCAAGGTTTCCCTCAGCAACCTTCATGGTTATCTAATTTAAAAGGGTCCTTTATGGGTTGGTCCACTGCTCTTTGCACAGTATGCATTATGTATAAATACAGCTTGAGACTACCTTAAAATATGGGAATGAACAGCTTACCCAAGGTGTCCTTCTACACCCCACAGCTGTGCCAATCACACTGTAGCCACAGTGAAAAGCTGCACCCCACAGGATATAAAGCTTAAGTCCTGCTCTCTACAGACACCAAGACATGATGACCCAAATTCTGCCATTAAAGCTACAGCTATGTTGTGTTGAGCATAAGGCAGGGCAACATTTTTTAAAAGACATAAATAACCGGCATTTAAACCACATCAAATTAGTGGATGCTAAGCTCTTGAACACGTTAAAAGAGTAAGGCTATAGGATTGTCTTTGAGACAGAAATTGAAAATGAGATGGGATGGGAAATTACAAAGTACATACTATTCCGATACTAATTCCATCTATAAAGCATTATTGGCATGCAGTTTAGAAAGATGATTTTCAGAAGTGAATGGGTCTCTAGGGTAGCCCATGAGGAGACAGAAACAAGGAGGTGATGCCAGCAAATGACTGATTCTCAGAGAATCATAGAATTGTATGGGTTGGGAGGAACCTTAAGATCATCCAGTTCCAGCCCCCCCTGCCATGGGCAGGAACAACTTCTGCTAGAGCAGGTTGCTCCAAGCCCCCTCCAACCTGGCCTTCAATACTGCCAGGGATGGGACATCTGCAACTTGTCTGGGCACCCTGTGCCAGTGCCTTACCACCCTCACAGTAATAATTTTTTCCCTAATACCTAGTCTAAATGTCCTCTCTTTCAGCTTAAAGCCATTACTGCATGTCATGTCGCTATATGCTCTTGTAATATGCCTTGTGGTAACTCCTCCCTGCCGACTGTAAAATCAGCTGAGCCTTCTCAATTGCAAAGTTTACACCTTTGAGCTGTGGACCTTCAGCATAAGAAATGTGTGTGTCTTAAAAAATTGGTTATGGGAACCTAAAAATACGTTCATGAATGAGAGAATGGAATTATCCCAAACCTAAACGAAATGCTCTGTTTCATAGCCTGGTATGTGGTTATACTGAGAAATGAGACTATAAAGTTACCTTAAACATCTCAAGTCTGATCTGATTTGAGGTGAACATGGAACATATTCTTAGCACATTTGTAGCTGTTTATCTCTCACCTCTGAACCTACATCAAACTGAAAACACAGTGTGTGGGAAGAGTCTTACTGGTCTAGGTAAGCAGGTCATACATCTTCCTTTCATCTAACACATGCACTCAGCTATTTCCACATCCCTTAAAAAGCCAGTCTCAAGTTCCACTCCTTTAGATGCCAGGAGACAAACCTTGTCCCTGGACAAGTGAAGCAAGTACTGCCCCCTTGCTCCTTGTCCTGGGTTCAGCAGTTGCAGTCAGTTTTTCTTCTCTTTAGTAGCTGGTGTTTT